>QMIH01000348.1:171463-215846 GCA_003987875.1 Clarias batrachus | reverse complement strand
GTGTGTGTGTGTGTGTGTGTGTGTGTGTGTGTGTGTGTGTGTGCGTGTGCGTGTGTGTGTGTCTTTGGTTTTCTCTTTAACAAGAACCAACTTTGTGTGTGTGTGTGTGTGTGTGTGTGTGTGTGTGTGTGTGTGTGTGTGTGTGTGTCTTTGGTTTTCTCTTTAACAAGAACCAACTTTGTGTGTGTGTGTAAATGAACATTATTCTCATAATCCTTTTTTTCTTATGGAATAGTTTAAGTCAGCATTTCTAATTTAGCATTCATGGTTCACCTGTTTATTTTATATCATACAGTATCGTTATCAAAACCTGTTTAGCTTGTTTCAGTTAATATTTCTAAGAGTGGCATGTACTGCGCCCCGCCTTTTTCTTAATGGTGAAATTCATGCCTTCTTTTCTATCCTCACGGTATTTGCGTGACTTAACGTAAAGTCAGTGTACACATACTGTATACAAGTTTTCTTTTCTAAAAAAAAAAAAGTGTAAACTGGGGTGAGTGTGCATGGATAAAGTCGTGGTGTTTTTCCTCTGGGCAGATAGATACAAAAGCGACATGATGCATCCACCCAGGGAGCTTACATCGTACATAATTACAAAGGCTCAGTAGAAACGGTGATTGTGTAATGAGTTAATTGAGACAAGTTATTTGGTCTCGTGGCAGAACAGCTTCAATGAGGTTATACAGCTCTCTGGAAATGATCTGGGAATTATCAAAATTACCCTTCTAAAAGATAATCACAGCTGTTTTTTTTATTTTTTTTTTTATGACAGTGTAGACGTGTGCTGTCTAACACTTCACGTCAAGAACTTCCACATGAATTTCATCTAGTTTGAGATCTAGTGTGTGTGAAGGTCACAGCAGTCATTCGGCTGTTTGGACACTTCCATTCCACAACCTACTGTAGGAGGCATAACAAAAAACAAAAAACAAACAAAAATAAATAAATAAATAAATAAATAATAATAATAATAATAATAATAATAAATCTTGACGCATACCTAGATGTTAAACCATCTAAAGTAATGATGAATCATTGTGGTAGGGATTAAATGGGGGGTTGGGTTTAAATGGTTAAGTGGCTGGATCTTTTGTGTTGATAAAACGTGTAATGTAGGAATTTGGGTAGGAATGAAAATCTGACATATTTTTTCAATCGTCCCAAGAAAAAAATTGCCAAATGATCAGAAGTCATGGAGAATGGTGAAGAAGGAGATGAGTTGAACAGAGAATAAAGCATATTGGTAATATGCTTGTAAGGATTATTTGTAGAAATTTGCTGTTGTTCTTGACAGAAAATATCATATTAGATAGGTATCGAGAGAGGAATGCAAGATATCAAAAGGATCTATAATAAGTTGTGATTTTTTTCTACTTTTGCTTTACTCTGATTGTCGCGCAAGACATCTGACAGTCAAGAAACAGGATGAAAAAAATTCCTGGGTTTGGAGAAATAGAGAGAAGAAAAGGTTCACGAGTGAGAAAAGTGTGGAAAAGATTTAGCAGTAGACAAGAACAAGGAGTCGGGTTTTAACGAGGGAGATGGAGAGCAGGAAGGGGAAATAGAGTGGCAAATGATGACAAGATCTAGGACATTTCCTCCCTGGAGTGTGCCATGGCAGCTGTTAAATATCAGGAGGTTGAAGTGGACAAGGGGAGTGTGAATGATGGTGTTAGTAGGGAAAAGACTGAAGATCATGTCAGATTCTTCAGAAATGTGGGCCAGAAGGGGACAAGAGGAGGAACTTAACCGCATGGGGTTCAAAAGATGAAATGTTGAAATGAGACAGGTGGAGATGTGTGATACAACCCATGTACGACCAGTGCGAGTTTCTTGTGGGTAGAAGTGTTTTATCCATACATTTTGGGAATCAATAAGAATAACATCTGGTCAAAAATAATATCTGGTCGTAATCATTATTGATGCTTGTGTAGCATCACAGCTGTTATGTCAGTCCCAGAAACACAGTCCTTTAACGACCCTTACCTTTAATAGAAAGGCTTGAATAGCAAAGGTGTCCTATTTTTGAAGGATAATGCACAACCTCATACTTATACAGGCATTTGGCTCGGACTTAATGCCACATCCCCATCACAGCCCTGTCCTTGTTCCGAGTGATTTCCACGTCTGGGCCATTAAAGGAGTTCCTGGGAGGCTAGGGTTTTAGATGTGAAGCTAGCAACCTCACCATGGCTCTGAGATGCTGAGAAAACTTGGTATTCAGGCACTACTGAAACACTGGGATAAGTGCATTAGTGTAGCAGGAGATTATATACAGAAATAAAGGGAGTTTTGACCAAAAGTCCAGTTTTGACTTAAACATCCCATGTATTTAAGTGGAAAAATGTTGGAAGGTGGTTGAAAAGACAATGCTTTACACTACACGGAATGCAAAAAATATATATATCATTCCAGGTTGTGGCTCTTTAAAGCAGTAGATTATATTGTCTTCTTAACTGTTCACATCTTAGAATCTAAAACTGATTAACCAAAGATTTGTTTATGAGGTCAAAGACACATACAGTATTTCCAGTCATAGTTGGCTTCTATTGACTGAATTCTATTGAATTCATTGACATGAAGAAGTATAAGCAGTGCATACTGTTTCACATATCATGTATGTAAGGAGGCTATTTCTGTGTCAGTTAACACAGATGTCACTGCTAGCTGGCGCCTCTTTGATGTCTTTATTCTGTGGCAGAGATCAAACAAGAGATTAGACAAGTCATTTAAGAAACATGGAGCAGGTGGAGTTAAACATAGTGAACATACCATTAGATTGAATGTGTTCAACAAGGCAAACTCCTTTATAATTATTGTATTGTTGCATAAACCTACTCTATATGCACCTTTTAAAGTTTACACCAGGTCTTTTGGTTTAGGTGTAAAACCAATTTACATTTACAGAAGACTTCAGGCACAGTATAGTCAGCCACAGGAAACAAGTTGAATGGGACAAAAAATCTGAGGGGGCTTGAAGGTCCCTATAAATACTGTGTGGATGGAAAATCTGTTTCCTTTAAAAATATATGACGAACAACTTGTCACTAACTTGTGTAAAAAGGCTTTTTTTGTGGGAACTCTATGATCATTTACAAACAAACACCACTTGCACTTTACAGGAACTCGCGTGGGAACTATAGACACAAATGGGAGTTTGAGAAATATATGCACACTGCACGGCGCACTGAGAAAATTTTTGTACCTTGATGGGATCCAAGCGCTAGTGAAACACTGGGATATGTGCATTAGTCTAGCAGAAATAAACAGAAGTAGAGGGGGTTTTTACTCTTATAACTGTTTAATTATTCTGCACAATCAAAAGTCCCAGTTCGGCTTGAATGACCCTTGAATGTTTACCAGACACTAAACGAACAACGGTGGCCGAGAAGTGCAAAACAAGTTAACAAAATGAAAACAAAATAACAAATTAAAACCCACAATAACGGTCCGTGTATGTTTTGGTATTTGAAATTTTCGTTTAAAAAGGAAAAAGAAAAAAAGAAAATAGACGCTTATTTGACTTGTAATTAAAATAAAACAAAAATGAAAACGGCTATTTTTTCTTTTTTCCTTTTTTGCATCTGAAAAGAATAATGCAAGAAAACAAAAACCAGAAACGAATCGTTATTTAATTAGTAAGAAGCCGGAAGTTGTTAGTGCGAGGTGTACATCACCCGGCATCTCTTCTTACCTGAAATATGTGACTTAACTTTTCAGCCGTCATGTCCTCGTCCCTGAGTGACACTCTTTTATTATTTCTGAAAACTACGTAGTGGTCCATGTTTTGTCATCCAGGTGAATGTAGTAGCGCCAAGAAGACGACCACAACCAACAGAAGAAGAGATACTTCCGGTTTTAGAGAACGAAGATGCAGCTGTTTTTTCGTTTCTAAGCTGTAGAACTTTCTTTATTCAAAGTATGAACGAGGAAAGAAAATCAGATGTAATTTTAAAACGGTGTCTGACGTTTTAAAATAAAAAACAAATAAAACAGCCGTTTTCATTTTTCATTTTTGTTTTATTTTAATTACAAGTCAAATAAGCGTCTATTTTCTTTTTTTCTTTTTCCTTTTTAAACAAAAATTTCAAATACCAAAACATACACGGACCAATAACAAAACCCAAAACAAAATAAGAACATTCAAAAACAAAATAACAAAACCCAAATCAAAATAACAAATTAAAAAAGAAAAGTGCAAAACCCAAAACAAAATAACAAAACCCAAAACTAATTTGTTATTTTGTTTTGCGTTTTGTTAATTTGTTTTCGGTTTTGCGTTTTTTATTTTTAATTTGTTATTTTGTTTTTGGTTTTGATATTTTAATTTTGAATTTGCTATTTAGTTTTCGGTTTTGTTAATTTGGTTTGCACCTCTCGGCCGTTCAGAAACGAACCGGAAAATGTAGGTATAATTTGCTAATTAAATTCTTACCGCTGATTGGACGAGACATCTGTCACTCAAGAAATACAGGAAGTACTGTAGCGGCGGTAGATTCGTGTGTATGAATGTGCAGACATGTACTGTCCTTATTGTGGTTTCAAATATGGCGTTCTGGCAAATTTTTTCAGTTCTTGTGGAAAAAATCTTTTGCTTTTAAAAGAGACACAGCAGTTCGCAAACTAAATGTCATCAGCCTATCCAAAATTACTGCATACGAATGTCAGTCCTCAAAGTAACGTTGAATGAATTCCATTTCCTTGCTTTCTAATGAAAAATTAAATTATTTTCTTAATTTTGCGTTTTTTAAATTTTCTTAAGTTTATTGTGTGTTCTGCTTCATTTTAAAACCATTTAAAAAAAATAAAAAAAATCCTACTTCCTGTTTATCTTGAGTGACAGGTGTCTCGTCCAATCAGCGGTAAGAATTTAATTAGCAAACTATACCTACCTTTTCCGGTTTCGTATCAGACTGGCCGAGAAGTGCAATACAAATAAATAAATAAAAACCCAAAACAAAATAACAAATTCAAAACCAAATTAACAATTAGTTTCGGGTTTTGTTATTTTGTTTTCGGATTTGTTAATTTGGTTTTGAATTTGCTATTTTGTCTTTGAATGTTATTTTGTTTTCGGTTTTGTTAATTTGTTTTGCACTTAACGAACAGCTGTTCATGCAATTATCCAACCCGATAACCATGTGGCAGCACCACTTAACAAAAGTTTTTTTGTTTTTTTTTTACTTCGGTGAAGGCTACAAAAACTCCAATAACCACTCTCAAAGCATAACAAATAAATACATAACCATTATCCTGCACTTTGGTGAACTTGATAAACTCAAAGTCATTATAAAAATAAAAAAATAAGCCACTAATTTGAAATCAGGTCCCTTTCAGAATCAGCTCCCTTTATTCATTCAAAGATCAAAGAATCATTTGTTTCAGGTTCATTAGAGAATAGGGTTAGGGTAAGAAAACTGCTTATAGTATTTTATTATTTTCCTATGCATTTTGTCAAACATGAAAAGTGGATGTATATCTTTATTGAGCAGAGGTTGAACGAAGATTTTCATCTTGTCTGACTGAGCATTCACTACTAAGGCACTGTAAGGGTGTTATGCAGGTAATCCTGGTCCTCTGACACTTATTCACTTTACTACATGACGAAAAGCTGTACGCCAACTTCTACCAATTTTTTTTTTTTTATTGAATGATTTACTCTTTTGTAAATCATGGGTGAACACATTCTGTGTTAAGTACGTGTAGTCCAACATCAGTTAACAAACAAGTGAACAGCTCCATCTACAGGACACATATTGAAGTTCTGTATTAATTATAATAATAATAAAAAGGTTATGTCATAAAAAAATGACATATGACATAAAACAACAACAACAACAACAAAAACACACTCACTCCTTCTTTATACCATGTATCCTGTAGGCTGTAGGAGACCTGGAGATCTCCCAGAAAGTTTTGGAAAAGTCTGGAAACTCCAATTAGCCTATCCTTTGGAAGGAAACCAGAGTACCTGGAGGAACCCGGCCAAGCACTGGAAAAACATGCAAACTCCACACACACAGGCCCAAGGCGCTGGAGGCGTGAGTGCACAATGCTATGACCACAAGGCCACCGTGCCACCCTGAGAGTGATGGACTTTTCACCAAATTTGCAGACCTGTATTACTCACACATTGGCAAAACTGAACCAGATTAACATAACTTATTCATTCAGATTTGATTTTGCATGAAAATGTCACAGTCACAACCTGACCTTAATTCTTCTTATGTACATATTTCAACATTTACGATCTTATCTTAATCATTACCTCATTATCTTTGATGAATTTCTCCTTTTTCATGTTTCACCCTCACCCTCATGAGCGATACGCTTGTTATTATTAGATTTAGATTAGATTTAGTAAATATCTACCAATTAAACCATTAATTTGACATTTTAACATTTCAACTGGCCAACTACTTCAATTAATTTAAAGCTACAAAAATAATGTCATAGTTTGGCATTTTATTTTTGAGGTTGTTTGAAAGAAGACGTTTGGTTAATGTTGAACTGGCAGTTAAGAAAAGATTGATTCCCACTTCAGGCTGTTTTGTCCAGCAGGAGGCACTGCTTTTTTACAAAATGATAAACACTCTCACTCACTCACTCACTCAACATCTATACCACTTTATTCTGTATTCAGGGTCGCGGAAAATGATAAACACCAAAGGGAAAATCTTGCTTGCTGTAATAGTTGAAGTTTCATGCATAAACAGGTTTAACTCAAACAGTAACATATACATACTTCTAATTAACAGTGACTATTATTAAAGGAAGTCTATCTGACATATGCCATCACAATCAACCAACTATTGACAAGAGGCTGGATTAATGAATAGATTCATGCTGGTTCTGACCCTACCATCAAGTCAAGCTTTTTTTTTACGAATAAATTTGCATCAGACTCGGTGTTATCATCTACTGCTGTGGTGAAACCAATATAACCCATGAAGAACTGAGCACTTTGAGGTGATTTCTGCTCACCATGGCCATGCACAACGATTGTTTATATCACTCTGACTTCCCTGTCAGCTCAAATCAGTCTGGTCGTTCTCCTCCGAGTTCTTGCAAAAGTTTTTTTGTCTGTGTTTTCACATTATTCTGTGTTTCTGAAATGCTCAAGTCAGCCCATGACTGTGCTACAGTCACAGTCACTGAGATCGCTTTTTAAACATTAACATTGAAGCTCTTTATCTGTATGTGGAAGACTGACTTATTGCATAATTTAATGTATAAGCAGTATTAGTCCTAAAGAGCTATTTTAAGGAAAAAAATTATGTCATGTATTATTTTCTTGAGAAAATACAATAGACATGTTTTTGCTTTGCATTTCAACTGCTCTACATGTAAAACAAGAGAAGTGTTGCAAACAGAAGTGACAGTTACAGTATTACAGTACAGCCATGTGTCAAATGTAAAGGAAGCTGAGATTAATTCATTTAATTTTCTTCTTTATTATACTGTACATATCACTAACAGTGCATAAAAAAAAACAATAATGTGCCATTTCTGACTCATGAGAATATTCCATTTTGCCAGTTCTGTGGTGTAGACACAGAAAATATTATAATTTTAAACCACTAATTAGTTTCATTGCATGGGAATAAAGAAATAATGGGGGGAAAAACAGGAAAAAAATATTTTTTCGTAGGACTAAATAAAAAAAAGAAAGATAAAAAAATTGCCTTTGGTCACAAAGTAATTTTCTTAATTTTCTTAATTGCCAGGGTAGAATACCACAATCCAGTTCATTTAAAGAAAACTGACAAATGTGAATGTAACAATTTTACTTAAGGCACTCTGAGTCAATATACCAGTATGAGGCCAGGACGAGGTAGAAGAAAAAGGAGCCGTTTTGGCATAGCCATTTGAGTTCTAGTCTTTATGGAACCAAAAAAAGAACAGTTTCCCTACAAACAGATGTGTTTTGGATGAAATGAAATACTCAAAGTAAAAAGTCAAAAAAACAACTTTTATGGTTTGATAAAATACCTGTATAATTAGATGTTATAAAACACACAATTTAAAAATAACTGACTTCATAAAAGATGACAGAAAACAGTACATATAATAATAATAATAATAATAATAATAATAATAATAATAATAATAAACATCATGTCTGCAATAAAAGTAAGTGTGTACAAAGTAAGTACTTTAGTTGAATTAGCAATTAGTTAAGCCCTTAGGAGTTCAAGTTGTTTACTATGTCCTGCATCTTACTTTAAATCTTAATTACTCATGTTAAATTTAGACTTTCACCAACCAAATTAAGTTACCCCTGAAAAAAACACATCTCAACTTAGACTCTAGTGAAAGAACCACATTTGGGGAAGAACAAAAGCTGAATCCAGAAACCACAATAACAACAACAACAAACACACAAAGAAAGGATCCACCCTGGACCTCAATAAATATAGTTATACTGAAATACTTTTGATGTGGGTTGCATTACTGGTGTGGATTTCTTGCTTGGTGCTGTATTGTTACTATTCAAGTGAGAGGTTCTGTTCAAATCTGGTGCTCTCAAAGGATTTTGTTTGTCCAGTTAAAATAGTTTTTTTAAAACTCAAAGGTTATGAACATTCATTATACCCCAAGCTGGACACCGAGTTCCAGAATGCAATGCAGATACAGACCGAAGTCTGAAACCAGAACAGATCGAACAGTTAGGAACCTTGGTGTTAGACTAGGCAGAGTATATACAGGTGAGGAAGTGGAAGAGCTTGACCAGATAAAGTGCTGCTCCACTGCTATGGAACTGAAACAAGACTAAGTCCCAATCAATGGGACGTTGCACGGCATTGTGGGTAATTTGGGTTAACCAAAACAAAAACAAAACAATCAGAAAAAAAAAAAAACATTTAAACCAAAAAAAAAATCTTGAATATGACTGGATATTCATTTTAATATGGATAATAAAAAAAACCTGGCAAGAAAAAACGAAGCATGTTTATGTTCTAGTCTTGTGTGTGATTATACAGTCGAAGCTGTCAGACCTGAGAGCATTTGGGCCTACATCAGATTTTTTTTGTGCATTTTTTTTTTTTTTTTTAGTACGAGTGACACAAAGGGATACGAGAGAAATTGTTTTCCATCACGAGCTCTCACAACTCTTATAAGGCAGGTCATTGTATTATATACTCAGAGTCAACTGCTTTTCTTTTATACAGTCCCGTTTAAGCCAAACCATGGTCCATGTGCTTGTGCGAGAAGAGTGCAGTGTGACTTTCCCATGTAGTCGAAATTCAAAACAGTCATCCATCTGACCGAAGCAGAAGTGTGAGAATTGTGAGGGCAGTGAGTGCAATGGTGTTGCTGGGCAGCAGGGCCGAACTGCGGTTCTCAGGATTTCTGACTTCAGGTAATATACACGTGGGCTTTGCTGCCACAACAACTGTAGTGCTGGCACGCTTCTGAAGCTGGAAGTTGTGTGTTAAAGCGGTGAATCTGTCTGGACCGTACGGCACTGACACAGTCTCTGTGAGTGGCTCATATCCTGGGTGTGTCACCTGCAAAGACGTGTTTGATACATAGATAATTACATTGTTGTCAAACTGGATCACTGTACACACGCAAGGGTACTGCCAGCCTCCCACATCTCTCCAGAGCTGAGGCTTCCACAGCAGCTCCATCTTATAGCATCAGAGTCAATGGTAGTAGTATTAACTGAACTAGTCATGACTACTGTATATATATATATTTTAAAATAATTTTTCAAATTCAGAAACACACTGTATAAACCACTATTAATTAAAATGGCACAACAGGGTTCAAATGTGAAACATGAATAAAAATATGCATTTTTTTTTATTATTACTCCTCATGTAAGCTTTAGGATAGTGTTTGAAGAAGAAAAAAGAAGTGAGTCCAGGGATGCAACTGGATACAGTATGTACATTGTTAGGAATGAAAAGATATTGTGTTTCTAAGGATTCGCCAGGGAGGAGCACTACCTTTTCTCAAAAAAGCTAGCCCACACACGGTATCTGGAGATGTGCATGAGGACTTTGGATTATGTGGAACAAAAACACAAAGGTTTTATTTTTATAATTTTGACATCTACTGATGCATACTGTATAATTGTACTGTATTTTACCTCCGGTATCTTNTAAGAAATAATGTGCAGGATCCTGAACATTCTGCTCAAAATGCCAACTGTAGATTATTTTCTTTTCTGAATATAAAGAAAAGGTTGCATAAAATACAATGAATTTGAACTTTTCAAAATCTTTGCCAGGAATTTCTTCACTAAATACCGTATATATGCAGTACTTATGAGATGTCATGTCGTTACCCTTCGAATAAAGTGTTCATTAATATCCTTAAGAAAAGCTGTTACTTTAAAAGTACGGTTTTAAATTCAAGCTTTGCTGGATGTTGCATATAAAAATAAGTTCTATTATTATGTGTTATTTATTTTGTTTTAATTGTATTATATATTTGGAAATTTAACCCAAACTCTTATTAAAATTTGCCAATCAATAATAAATTAATAATTAAGGAATTACGAAATTACGAAAAGTGCATTTTTTTTATTTTTTCTGATCAGTATATATACAAAGCATGTTCATGATCTGCTTCTGAATCTACTTGGATCAGTTGCTTTATTGTTCTCTTTAGCCTCATGTGGCAGCTTTCTCAGGGAGGAAACTTTAGTTTCCTGATTATCTGGCCTGCACTCAACTCTGTTTGACAAATTAAGTAATTCCCTGATTCCGTTTCTTTCAGTCCTCCATAGCCAAAGACTACTCGGTCTACCTCCTACTCATCCACGCTTATTTAAACAGCACATAATTCATCCGATCTGCCAGATCTGACCCCTTTATGTAGCATGTGTGTGTGTGTGGCTCTTAGCCCAGGGTGTGAATTGCTCAGGGTGTGAATTGCTCAGGGTGTGAATTGCTCAGGGTGTGAATTGCTCAGGGTGTGAATTGAGAAGAAAGCAGAAACATTTTCATGGTGCCTGGCATAAAGTGAAAAGTATTGAAAAGGCCAGATTCTTCCGACATTCACTTAGGAGAGAATGTGACCTAGAGCTCGACATCCATCTAAATGAGATGTCTTAACTCATGGTGTAAATATGTTCACAATAAACAGCACAACAGTGCTTGAAGTTTAACCCTAGTCACCAGATGATTATGAGTTAAGAGTTAAGCACCATACTACAAGACAGACATAGCTAGAAGTTAATATTTAATAAATTATTATATTATATTATATTATTATATATATATAATATTTTGTGATGGTCCAAGTTGTATTTATCACCTATATGCATGTACAGTGTTGCTATAATAATAATGTTCGAAAAAGTTATCATTGCTACATTTGCATTATCGGTAGCGATTGTTCTTACCGTGATGCTGTAGTTTCCTGGCAGCAGCAGTCTGAAATACTCTCCATTGTGATCTGTTTTGAATGGACAGATGTTCCTCCTCCCCTCTACCTCCACAGAGGCATTTTGGACTGCAGTCCCTTTTGAGTCGAGCACTCGACCTTTTACACCTAACAGACAAAATATATTAAAGAATTTCCAACTTGCGTTAAGAGATTAAGAAAAAGAATTCCACTGTACGGTATGAGGGGAAAGCTGTCATTTGAGTCAAAGACGATACAGTATGTTCCACTTGCAAACTTGAGTCATTCCTGCTGGAGCCATGCAATTTAGTCAATGACATCAAATGTAATCTTTCCACTTTCACAAGCTTAAATTAGGACCGGACCTGTGGAGCCGATCTAGTGCCCTTGTCTAGACACCGAGTGTAATGCAATATTCCCGGGACATTATTTGTCTATATACAGCAATACCACACAGTTATACCACAGCATGGTTGAATTTTTGAATCCAGCTGTTCAAAAGGTGTGCATTAATTTCATATAACAGTGCAAAACAGCTGTAGCATACATGGATTATACATTTATATCAATATATTAGTTCTAATACGTTATTGTTTCTTTAGTCACAGCTCATAAACAGTTATGACAAATGAATGCTACACATAAATTATAATAATAATAATAATAATAATAATAAATATTTTTTAAAATGTCACTACAATGTAAAGCCAATGGTAATGCTTGTGGTTTTGATTATTGGGTGTTAACACTCGACTATGAAAATAACGCAAAGTTTCCCCAGCACTGAGGAGTACTGAGGATAGTGGAGTATTATGTTTTGCAGTTTCCTGGTAAAATGAGGCTGAGAGAAAGAGAGAGAAGCCTTCTAGACCATTAAAATATGTGACATGCTGTTTAATAATAAACTACACACTGTACTCATTGGCACATCAAGCCTGAACATTATTCATATTTATTTTCATTCTGATATCAGGTGTGATATCAACTTGTTAATGTAGGATACTTGAAATTTGTTTCATTTATTTAGCACGGTTAACAGCTTAGACAGAGATATGAATACTCATCAGATGACTTCTACAGGTGTAGTGTTACTAATAGCAGCTCTTGTAATATTATATGCAGGAGACCTTCTGCATCTGGGAGCTCAGTCATGACAGCTATGATGACGGGTCATTCACATTACAAGTTACATTGTTCAATGCAGTTTTTTTTCTGGTCATGACAGTTCACGTCTGACAATAATGTGGACACATCTGTCCTCTGGAACTACATAGAGGACATCAACACATCATTGCTCGAGCCATGTGGGTTAAAAGATGTTATATTTGTGTGCTGACGTATGCAATTTTAAGAAAAAAATATGCTTGGAATTTTACTCTGGGAAGCATTTACTGTATTTAACTAAAGAAAATGTTTTTTTATTCATCTGACTGAGCGCTCTTTGCATCACAAAGACCTATTCTGATTTGCCCGTTCTCTTTCATGTTGCATTACCATGTAGATATGGTAAGATAAGATATATATCTAATCTAGTGCCACATACGAAAGTGACTCAGGTCTGACCTGAAAAACATCAGATCTGTGTATACAGAAAGAAAGAAAAAAGAAATTGGTACTGTATATGCGCCACATTGAGGTACAATATTAGATTTGGAAATGTGGACAAAGCCGTAATACTACAGTATATGGGTGTCATTATTATCTACATTGTGTGTTTTGCTTGGGGTGTGTAGTACCTAGATGTACTTGTTGCATGTAGCTGAGCAGCGCAGGCTTGTTGGCCTCCCACAGATCTGGCAAGTCACGTTCTGGAGGGAACTTGCAGCAAGACAGCTCAAGTGTGATCTCTAAACACTGAGCCCAAACATAATTGTAGTCCTGCATCCCACCTGAAATACACCATCCATATATACAGTATATATAAATCAAACGGTTCCAGATTGTGAACATGAAATATCCAAGCACACTAAAGACACCAGACAGGACACGGGTAGCAATGCTACAGTAGCACTTTGTTAGAATGACAAGAATTTTACTTCCTGTTCATGGCAGATTTCAGATTATAGATGTGTGTTCTGGGAAAGACAGATCTTAACAGTTAACTTGTAGCTAAATGGGTATTGTTTAAAGTTGTCCCACTTGCTCCTGCTCTGACTTGATCTACAGTATGTGGGACTTCTGAGGTCACTTTCCCAGCCTGGGGCAAAAACCAAGAGATGAAGCAAAACCCACATTGGGAAGACGGTCAGTAATGCAAGACAAGGATGGCGAAAATAACACTTAGCATACCTAAAACTGGGGAGTGTACAGTACTTTACACTGGGGTGGTGAATGGGTTACAGGTGGGAGCAATCAGAATGCATGGGTGTGAATTCAGCGTGGGTGTGGATTAAGCTGGGGTGTGGATTCAGTCGGGAGATTCTGCAAGCTGGATCTCCAGTGATTTGAGAGTTTTATAACATTACACATTTAAACTCTAAATATTTTGCTAAATATTTAATGCAAACTGAAATGTTAAGGATTTACTTGTTTCAATAAAATCTGAGTAATGAGAAGTGTTATTATTGCTTATATTTCGATTAAATTTTTTTTAATGAATTGTAGCTTGGATTGTAAGGAGGTGAGGACAAGCCGCGCTCAAAGGTAGTTTTGATATAGGTTCAGTTTATGATATAATATTAGGTTCAAGAAGTGTTGAACCAGGACTTTAAATAACAGAATACAGTTATGAGGAAAAAAAACATCCTTTATTTCTCTACAATATATATTTCTGCTACAGGACACTAATGCACTTATCCCAGCGTTTCACTAATGCTTGGATACCATCAAGAAACTCCTTTAATGGCCCAAACACTTGGAAATGGCTTGATGGTCAGGACAGAAGGGGGTTGGGGCGATAATCCCCAGACAGGTTCCTGTAACGTGCAAGTGGCGCCTGTGAATGATTGTGTGTACAGTTCCCCCTGACGGATGACATCTATTATACAAGTTCTACAAGCTGGATTATCATCAACCAATCAAATGTTTCACTGCAGCTGATGTCTCATCACTATGCTGTGTTTTCAGTCTTTGGCAAATGTCAATTGGTTTCATGCCTTGATTCCTGAGAAATGTCAAAAAGAAAAGTCCCAGTTTGACTTGAACACCTTAGAAAGTACCAGTTTGACTTAACCTTCCATCGTACATATTATGAACAGTAAATATTATTATCACATATCAAAACAAGAGCGCATGCGTGATACATGATACTCGGTGTCGTAAACCAAGACTTGCTTGTTTTTCAAGTCAAAATTTACTAAAAATCTTTGCTCGTCTTGCGGAACACTCGTAAGCCACCTTACTCGCAATCCGTAATAATATATGGATATAATATCCTCTCATATAGCTAG
The DNA here is from genome assembly GCA_003987875.1 of Clarias batrachus. NCBI lineage: Eukaryota > Metazoa > Chordata > Actinopteri > Siluriformes > Clariidae > Clarias > Clarias batrachus. Next base: position 201,096 of record QMIH01000348.1, on the reverse strand, counting down.
CTAACACAATTTGTGAACATTGTACTAAATGAAAAACAAAGAGATATTGGATAGATATACTAGTGGTTAATACACAACTTAAAAGAAGTCAAGATTAGAATCACGTACCTTCTAGTGGATACCAGCTGTAGCCGTTAGTGATGCCGTCTGTGAAATCCTTGAATCCTTGATCATAGCACTTGTTTCCTTTCTGCATGGTCGCATGGTTAATTGAGTAAGTCTTGGCCAGATGGACGAACACATCATCATCTGGAGTGATGCTGGACTCCTCCTGCAGTTCACTGCCTGGATAATCCAAACAGAACGTATTACATTACAACATCTCAAAATAAAAGTATTGGTTGAAGAGCAATAATAATGCATTTTCAGGGTTTTATCCACAGCCACACACACAAAGAAATGATGTTCTACTGTAAAAACTATACTTCTGAACAATTTATTCATATCATATTTCCTTTTTTCTTATGAATGAAGGCGTTAAACAGATTGACATTTTCAGAAGACATTAAACACATCATGGTGATTTTTGCCTGATCCTTGAAAATCGTCAGATAGCTTGCGGAAGAGACGCATCTGTCTGACAGGAATTGGTCTGGGAGTTATTCCCACATGTGCCATATAGTCCTGATCTCACTGCAAGCCATTTCCACAAGTTTGGGCCATTGAAGGAGTTCCTGGGAGGTCAACATTTCTGACGTGAAATGTTCTGACGGCAGTCTGATCATGTCTCCCGAGAAAAAATTCTACCTTGATGGTATCCGGGCACTAGTGAAACCTCAGATACTGAAAAAATCTGGTGAAATTGGATGGATTGCCAGGTGTTCGGGCCATTAAAGGAGTTCATGGGAGGCTAGCGATTCAGACGTGAAGCAGGCAGTCCTTTATGTACTGAGAATTCTTTTGACCTTGATTTTGCACAAGCACTATTGAAATACTGGGATAAGTGCATCAGGGGGTTATATAGAGAAACAAAAGTAGTATTTACTTTTATGACTGTCTGCAGAAAGTCAAAAGTCCCGGTTTGACTTGAACGTCAATCATATAACTAAACCTGTCCTTACTGCCCAAAGTGAATAAGGCAAAACAACGTCTTGTCATGTTCCTGAGAATCGACTGAGAATAGACCACTCTGTATCAGAAAATTTCAACTAAAAACTTGATCTCTGACTAAAGAAGTGACACTGGAGATGACAGTCTCTTCAGAGAAAACTGAATATCAACATTTCAACATTTACACAATTTCTGACCGATCACAATCCCAGAATCCAGCATTCAACAGTGATGTGTTATATTAACCAATTCCAAAGGATTGTCAAAATGTGCCCTGTGTTTACTGTCACTAACCTCCGTTACTGTTGTCATAGGGATAGCTGGCCACCACCGCCCCTCCATGGAGGTTTGCAGAGAGGACGAACGACTCTGTCTTCAGCCACTTCATCACAGCCTCCACCTCCTTCTCTATCACCTGGTCACTATTACTAAAGAATGCATCTGGGAAGTTCCGGTTCAGGTCCACACCATTTTTATTGAACCTACAAGTGCAGAACAATCAGAAAATACATTAGCATATTGCTGCAGGATGTTTTGTGCACATTTATGTTTCCATTCTTGTCGGAAGAGCGACTGTGTCTCTTTCAGCTCGGGGACACATAGTCGGGTCAAGTGTTCATTATGGAGGCTGTTCAGTATGACATAATAGCGACCACAGATTCAATTGCTGAAGAAAATATTGAAAACACTATACCCGCCTGTTCATGAGGTCTCCTGAGATTCTCATGCCCTGTATCTAGGAGTATTTAAATCCTCTATATTCAGCATCTCAATTCCCCACCAAATAGATGATTTTTCTGGAAATTACAGATTACAGTTCTCAATGTGTGATAGGAAAGTACGTGTTGAATTTAATTATGGTATAAGGCAAGCAAAAACACAGTATGGTATTTTTACATTTTTGCATGTTGCCAGATGTAAACAAATTCATGCACACCAGCATCATGGTTCTGTTTCGCTTTCAAGAACCTTAAACAAGTAATCAAGAGCTTTAGCAAGCTTAATACAGTACTTAGCTCAGATGTCTGAAGATGTCCAGCTCTAATAAATTATGGCTTCAAATATAATTACATATATAAAGGCAATATCACACAAGAGGGAGTGCTGTTGTGCTGGATATCAGCATGGCTGTGATGAGCCAGGGACGAAACTGGTTTTAAATTCTTTGTGGTACTATGCAGCCAAATACAGCCGTGTTTTAGAAGCTACTCATAAGTGAACGACTTACTGTAGGAGCAACTACTAAGGAGACAAAGTTGACATAAATGTTATCACATGTGTGTGCTTGTTGAAAGTGCTTCAGTGACTGGCTTAGCGTATAATATACTGTAGGTATTCTGTCCTCAGTATGGTTGATCGTATTGACCCACACTGATGACCAAGAGTTATATAACACCTGAGATGAGAAAGGATACTCATAGTTTAACACCCCAGTGCTGTTACCGTCTATTATCAGCACTAGTGAAAGGGCTCTCATTCACTCAGACTACTCGGTCACAATTAACTTAGGCATAATATATGGTACGGAATTATCATTTTAGAAAAGCAATGCAATCAAAATACAATTCCTCAAAACACAGAGCACAAAAGGCTCTGACTCACGTAACCCATGTGCAACTGATTAGCTGTTTACAGCAGCGCTGTGATGGACACAGTGAGGTAATCCCTCTTAATTCTTACCACTAAGCTTCCTAAGCAGCTCTGTTTAAAAGTGCTGTGCTCTCAGATTCCTGTAATGAACTCTAATGTGATGTGTTGCTATAAACTGTTACTGTGGTAAATCCAGCTGCTTGAAGTAAATTCATTTGAGATACTTAATGATGAGGCATAATTAATGCAGTATGTGCAGAAAAATAAATAAGAAACACATGCACACATTTGATTAAAAAAGGGGGGGGGGCACTGAATTCCTTGGGTGGTCATGTTGAAATAAAATTAGCTACGCTAAAAACGAATAATGTAAACTGGATTTGTAGCATATTTTAGCAGGCCTGTTTTTTATTTATTTCTTTTTATGGTTCATTATTGTACTCACAATACAGCTAATTCTTAGAAAGCCAAAAGGCCAATAACCTTCAAATGTCTGACCAGTTTATTTCTAAAATCCCACTATTTATTTATTTATTTGCATTCTTACAGTATGATGACATACTGTATGTAGAACAACTTTTTATAATCGTTGTCCTTTGCAAATGTGATGTTTGAAAGCTCGATAAACATGACAAAATGCAGATGCATGAAATAATGTTCTCCAGGGACAAAAACAAAAACAAAGTTTTGGCACATTTTGCATTGTTCTCTTTTGGTTGTTTATAGAAACACAGCACTAAAAGTCCTCACAGTCCTCCACAAAAAGCCAGCATAAACATTATATAATAATAAAAAAAAGACGACATTTATTACCATTACTAGTTACGCGCTAATTCCTGGATATGTAGCTCTATAATACAGTTAAGAAGTAAATAAATGACTGTTTAATTTTAAATTATTGTTCAACTTTAATGTAGGATTAATATACAGTATATGACATCGGTAGTTCCACTTGCACTTAGTTGGGGTTGTTAGTGCTTAACTTACAGTAGGGTGAAAAAGTATTTAGTCAGCCACCAATCGTGCAAGTTCTCTCAGTTTAAAAGATGAGAGAGGCCTGTAATTTTCATCAACTATGAGAGACACAAAAAGAAAAGAAAAAGAAATCCAGAAAATCACATTGTAGGATTTTTAATGAATTAATTGGTAAATTCCTCGGTAAAATGAGTATTTGCTCACCTACAAACAAGCGAGATTCCTAGCTCTCACAGACCTGTAAGTTCTTCTTTAAGAGGCTCCTCTGTCCTCCACTCGTTACCTGTATAAATGGCATCTGTTTGAGCTGGTTATCAGTATAAAAGACACCTGTCCACAACCTCATACAGTCACACGCCAAACTCCACTATGGCCAAGACCAAAGAGCTGTCAAAGGACACCAGAAATAAAATTGTAGACCTGCACCAGGCTGGGAAGACGAAATCTGCAATAGGTAAGCAGCTCGGTGTGAAGAAATCAACTGTGGGAGCAATTATTAAAAAATGGAAGACATACAAGACCACTGATAATCTCCCTCGATCTGGGGYTCGACRCAAGACCTCACCCCGTGGGGTCAAAATGATCACAAGAACTGGGAGCAAAAATCCCAGAACCATATGGGGACCTAGTGAATGACCTGCAGAGAGCTGGGACCAAAGTAACAAACGCTACCATCAGTAACACACTGCGCCGCCAGGGACTCAAAATCTGCAGTTTCAGACGTGTCCCCCTGCAAAARCCAGTACATGTCCAGGCCCGTCTGAARTTTGCTAGAGATCCTTGGATGATCCAGAAGAGGATTGGGAGAATATCATATGGTCAGATGAAACTAAAATAGAACTTTTTGGTAAAAACTCAACCTGTCGTGTTTGGAGGAGAAAGAACACCATACCTACTGTGAAGCATGGGGGTGGAAACATCATGCCTTGGGGCTATTTGTCTGCAAAGGGACCAGGACGCCTGATCCGTGTAAAAGAAATGGAATGAATGGGGCCATGTATCGTGAGATTTTGAGTGAAAACCTCCTTCCATCAGCAAGGGCAATAAAGATGAAACGTGGCTGGGTCTTTCAGCATGACAATGATCCCAAACACACCACCCGGGCAACGAAGGAGTGGCTTCATAAGAAGCATTTCAAGGTCCTGGAGTGGCTTAGCCAGTCTCCAGATCTCAACCCCATAGAAAATCTATGGACAGAGTTGACAGTTCGTGTTGCAGAGCGAAAGAGTGTGTGAAAACCTTGTGAAGACTTACAAAAAACGTTCGGCCTCTGCCACTGCCAACAAAGGGTATATAACAAAGTATTGAGATGAAATTTTGTTATTGACCAAATACTTATTTTACACCAGAATTTGCAAATAAAATCTTTAAAAATCCTACAATGTGATTTCCTGGATTTTTTTTATTTTATTTTGTCTCTCGTAGTTGAGGTATACCTACTATATAATGAAAATTACAGGCCTCTCTTATCTTTTTAAGTGGGAGAACTTGCACAATTGGTGGCAGACTGAATACTTTCTTGCCCCATTGTATGTTTTCAGATACTTAAGATACTAAGTTCCTGAAGGGCTCGTTTGGCTCAAATGTTTGTCTCTCATTTTCAGTCCAGTCCCTGTATCTGAGCCGTTTCAGAGGAATGTTTTTCCTTTGTTAAGCCACACAGTGACCTATGAATCATTTAAGAATACAAACCATGTTGCTTAAGGCAAAACCAGTGAGAAACAGGTGCAGATGATGACAGAGGATCAGGTGGGTGATTAGTATACTGCTGAAGCTGAATGCTGAGTGGTTGGAACAGACGAGCGGGGAAATCAGGCTGCTGCTGATTGGCTGTTAATAAACAACCAATTTTTAAATTATATCTTTGCAGCCTGTCTCAGTAAAACATTTGTTCCCATTCCTTCAGTTTAATCTACATAATTAAATGAAATTAAATTATCAATCATTGATTGATTGATAAATGAAATTAAATATGAAGAAATGTGACGAGACTTTTACACAGTACTGTATAGTTGTACAAATATGTTGAATTGTTTGAATAATACTCATGTAAAATGACACTTTGTATGAATATCCCATTTAAACAACCCTTTAATAAAATATACAAACATAATTTATTACTAAATTTTTTTTTTTACACTAACTATACTATTTGTTTCCCTCTTTTCAAATAGGCCCAAATTTAAGTAGTTAACTACGGCATGCCTAGATGTGAAAATTTCAAAGATGGCTTCTTTTTTTTCCAGCGTTGTGAATAAGAGGGTGAACTGCCCCTGAGACCAACAGCTAGGAATCTCGATATCCCCGTTGTGTTAACAGAACTATTGCGCAATTTAGAGAAAAGGATGTCATGACCTGGGTTCTGAACAAGCTTCTTACTCTGTGCTTAGGCGAGATGTAGCTCTTGAAACCACTTAAGGAAAGTTTACAAAGTATAAATGCATTAACAGCCAAATTTTATGCTCAGAAACGTGATCAATTTTAGTGTATACATTTCTTTAAAAAAAAAAAAATGATGATTCCTTCATTCCACAACTGTTCACATAACTTTGCCTTACTAATGCCTGAAACAATCACAAACTCTTTTAGTTTAAAGAAGTCAAAAACCTTTAAGGTCAACATATTAGGCGGGAATACTGTACAACACCTTTAACATAAAGCAGTAGTACGCTGTTACCAAAATAAGTAGCACATTAATTATGATTACAAATGGAATAATTACACACTGTAGTTATAGTTAGAAAATCATCTAAAACTAAATAAATAAAAGCAGTGGTTTTGGAATTGATAGATTGCGAAATACTCTACGATTTCTCACGTTATACTACATCTGTGACTTGAGCAATAATTTACAGATGGATCATTTTTATTGGGATTGAAATGCAAGGAACAGAAATGCACAGAAATGAAACTACACCGCAGTATTTACTGAAACAGTGATCTTTTTTTTCTCTTTTTTTACTGTGAGAAAGAGACTGATTAACAACAGTAGCACCAGAGTAAGTAGAACTGGAAATTGTGAAGAGTAGAAGAGTATGGAAAAAAAAAACAGGACAGATTGAGACGATGTACAAGATTGTGATGTTTGACTGGAACAATAATGATGTGACTGTGTTTCGGCTGTGGCTTGGACCAATTTTAGACCAACGATTGGTCGAACCGTTCCTCCATGAAATTACAGTACTTCCACTGACCAGTGTGTGTGTGTGTGTGTGTGTGTGTGTGCGTGTGTGTGTGTGTGTGTGTGTGCTCTCCCTTCTAGAGAGAGTCCTTTGGTGTTTATTTAAGGCTGGCTTATTTCTAAATCTTTCATCCCTTTCTTAAACTGCCAGCAGTATTTAATGTACTACTGAAAATAAATCTGACTACACAAGATATCGTCACCACGTCTAAACCAAAGTCTGCAGCCGCTGAAAAGAAGCATTTTTATTTGAATAGAATCCTTTCAATAAGCATTGAATAGTTTGCTGTCAATTCGGCCCAAAGTCAAAGGACTGAGTTTTTATGAACTGAGTCTGATGCACATGCACACACAAGAGTTCTGTCATAAACATTAACCATGACCTCAGAGGTAATGAGAACACTTGATTGCTCTCCTAATAACTGGGGTAGAGGCCGAGTGCTTGCCTGGACATGAGTGATTCAGTGTATATTCTTTTTTTTTTTTTTTTTTGGAAAATGTCCTAATGGAGGGCTTTACTGAAAGTCTAAACACATTCAGCACTACAGGCCTTCTGTAACCTGGGAGGTTTAATAATTCTTAATGAATACAGATGTGACATGTAGATTTGTCATCCACTTATATTTGATGAAGAATGAGTTTTTTGGTTTATTCCTTGTATGGCTATAAAAGATAAGGGGAAAAGAGAGAGAGAGAGAGAAATTGTCACATGGCAGTGTCTATGTTTATAACTGTTAGTATTTAACTCACTATTTTATTTATATTGTTTGTTTATTTGTACTCGTAAAAAGTAAAAATGTTTTATTTCACACTTCACTGTATGACATTTTACACTACATATAGTACAATGAAAGATTTTAAAGATTTCTTTGCCACTCATCCTGCAATTCACTCCTGGCAGGCCTGCCTACAGTATATCCTCCATCTGACCTCTGTAGCTCATCCAGAATGTAGCTGCCTCATCAAATTCAAAACCTTGATGCTCGTCTACAAAGCTAAAAACGGCCCAGCACCCACCTACCTCTCGGCTTTAACCACGTCCCGCATCGCACCACATTCCCGCCGATCCTCCAGCACTGCTCGGCTGGTCTCACCGTCTCTCAGAGATCGAGGAAGACACGCGTCTGGACTGTTTTCTGTGCTGGCACCTCTTCCTCTACCTTTCTTGGTTGCTGTGGTGATGTTAATTTGGCAACATTAAGGACGTCGGCCATGCCACACAGCACCAAAACATAAGACATCCACCACCGTGCTTTACAGTGGAGATGGTGCAATTTTCACCATAAGCCTTGTTGACTCCTCTCTGGACATAAAGTTCGATTTTGGTCTCATCACTCTAAAATGACCAATGGTTTTCTAGGTGTTGTCTGGCATGCTGTAAGCGGGCGTCTTTCTCCTGGCAACCCGTCCAAACAGGTCATTTGTGTTCAAGTACCTCCTTTATTGTGTTCCTTCCAGAGCAGCCTGCATTTCTCTCAGAATTGTTGTGTGTGGGTTTTTCTTTGCTTCCCAAAGACTTCTTCTAAAAGCAGTGGGTGAAATTCTTCTTGGTCTACTTGACCATGCCTCAGGATCAACAGAACCTCACATTTTTTAAGTCTGTGTCAAAGTTTAAACAGTACTGACTGGCATTTTCAGCTGTTGTGAAATCTTTTCATATCTTTGTCCTGCTTTATAAAGTTCAACTACATAATTACACAGGTCCACTGGCTGTTGGTTTGTCCTTCCCATGGTGCAGTATCCAGCCAAGTCAGTGCATCACCTTGTGAGCTGAGAAACTCACTGACTATTTATGTGATTCACTCTGATGAGACCCCAAATATTCATCACTCATCACTGTACACCACCATCCCGATGAGTAGTCGACTGACTAAGTGAAAGGGTACCGCGTTAAACGGCGCGATGGCTGTCTGGCGCCTACCTCACCGGTCCGACTCCTGGTGTGTTCGAAGCTCCGTATACTGTACAGAGGAGCACATTGTATTGTTTCGTTCCGATTCGTTTTTTCCCAGCGGGAGCAATTTCAGAATATTTGGGGCCTCTTTCGAGTGAATCACTATTGTATATGTATATGGGGATTGTTGTTTGTTGGCGGTTGTTTTCCAGGGGTGTAGCCACAGATGGTGGATGTGGGTGAATGCTACAGTATATAACTTGTGTCTTATGTTGCTGTGCCAACTCTGACAGGAAGCTACGGGAGTGTACAGTAAGAGGCCATAGCATGTAAAAATACTACAAGAAAAACACAGCAGGACTGCAGCGCATTACACCCTCCCACTCTGTGTTGTTTTATCTTTCATTCTCATCTCACTTCCATCCTGCTAGTTTAGGACATCTGTTTCCCTTGCTTCATGTCATGTTTCATCATTTCTCTCTCTCTCTCTGCATTTAAATACTTAGGGGCAAGCATCTGGAACAGGCTCCAGACCCTGTGTAACCCTGTACAGGATGAGCAGGATATAAGATGAACGAATGAATTAATGAATGAATTAAAATTCATCCCTTGCCTGAAAGTACATCTCCAACTACCAGTCCTGTTTCCCAAAAAGTGGCGCACTAGGCGTTTGCATTCCATGTTTTGCCTCTAATGTTTTCAACCATTTGCTTCCCCCAATAAAAGCACATGTTAAAGCTCTCCTAGGGTATATTTTAAGAAGAAACCACAGTTAAACATAGGAATGAATGATAGCTACGTTATGGTTTCAAACTGCATAGGGTGTCTGAACATGCTTGACGGAGAGCACCGACTGTTCTGTCTTGTATCCATTACCTACACTAAAAGATGCCTGCAACTCTGCATGGCTCCGGTCGCGGAAACAAAGAGGGCTATCTGTCCCTGCTGCTCTGATGGATGCTTGGCCACAGATAACTGCAGATCGAAATCGCTTGTGTGTCGCTTCAGAAAACATTCCACAGAGGTATACTGTAGGACATTTGGAGACTCAAAACAAATTGCAAATTTGTTAGAAATGGTTTAAGAGTAACTAGAACGCCTACTTAACTGTAGAGAATCTCAAAAATTGGGAGGAGTAAAGGGCGGAGTCTCCTGGGGTTCAAATTCAGGCTGGAGTTGCAGTATGTGTATGTACTGAGCGCTTCATGCCAGAATATATACACAGCTCTATTCATACATCAGGCATACCCACACACTAGAGCACAGCTATGTTCTGAGCTGGAAGGACGTAAAAAACATTATTATTATTATTATTATTATTATTATCACTTACTCGTCGTCTAAACCACTTAATACTGTATTCAGGGTCACTGGGGGACTGGAGTCTATTCCAGGAGACAGGGCACAAGGTGGGCTACACCAATCCATCACAGAGCAAACACACATATACAGACACTCACTAACTTATTCACACACTACAGGCAATTTGGGAATGCCAGTTAGTCTAAATCTGCAGGTCTTTGGACTGTGGGAGGAAACCGGAGTACCCGGAGGAAACCCACCAAGCACGGGGAGAACAAGCACACTCCATGCACACAGAGACGGGAATCGAACCCGGACACTGGAGGGTCCAACGTGCCTATTATTATTATTATTATTACTACAACTGTTTATTAATGGACATATAGTCAATTAAACCCGCACATGTTGGTAGAGTAATTCTTCCTCTATTAAAAAGGTAACACTCAACATCGTCTTCATTACAAGCCATGCATACGGTACAGGTTCTGTATGTACCATCACTGAAGCCAACTCTCAAATCTTCTTCAAAAATGCCCTTTGTTCTTCATGTTGATGGTCTGCGATACTGAATGTTTACAGAGATGCCACCATTGACAAGAACAATGTACACGGATGGATTGGAGAAGTTTAAAGAAGAGGAAAGCGGCACTGAAAACAAACCACCCATTTTGAAAAAAAAAAAAGGTTTATGATACAATTACTCTAATAATTATAATTAATAATTGAATAGAAATTGATTTCTAGAATTTGTTTCTAATTAAAAGACTATGGCTTTCAAGATGAGCTTTCAACAGATGCTCTTTGTTGAGAACAGCGCTGTACACATGTTCGGATTTTTCGACTCATCAGTCTATGTACAGTCTAAAAATAATCATTTCGACATCTCTGCAAATTATCCGTCACCTCCCCTCTCTGTCTTATCACGAGAATTGCTAACGGAACATCTGTGTTTAGATCGTTGCTATGTACACACACTCATCATTACTGCCCTAAAGGTTTCCTTACCATCATGTTTTTCCTTACTGATTGGAAATTCTGTTGATTATGTTTCTGAAAACACTCGCACGATTCGCTATGGATTTGCTATTGTGCCATTTTGTTGTCGTGTACAACAGCATTATGCAAAATCGCGAACGCAACTCAAACAGCGTACGTGACCTCATACAGAACCCATAACGATGTGTGCTGAGTGTAAGTGTCTCTCTCTCTCTCTCTCTCTCTCTCTCTCCTACCTGCCCTGTGAGTATACGCAGTCCCGTCCTGATGACTCGAAACCATCTGGGTTCATCGAGGGCAGGATGTGGATACGTGTGGTGTTCATCAGCCTCGTCACAAAAGGGTCACTCATATAGCTGCGGGTCAGGTAATCGATCAGCTGGAGCAGCAAGACTCGCCCCACCACCTACACACACACACACAGTACATGCAGAGAAAAAGCACAGATGTAGCAACAACAACAAAAACTTCCTCTTGCTTTGCCTTAACTTTTTCACTCTCACTTTTTATCATGCAGGAGATTTTTGGAGCGCTGTCACTGTGCTCAGATCGTTCACTATACACTTTTACCTACTGTATTTCATCCATCTAACAATTGATCCACACTTCCTCACAGATCACAGTAATGCACCATAATGCATAGATATTTTCATAGTGTATTCATCAAAACCCAACAGGTCGTTCTACAGTAAGTGATGCATTTGAGTAAGGAAACAGTATTAAATCCTTTTTCCCGAGGTAATGTGTAATGCAATGTAATGATCGATCACGATGATGCGTTTCTGAATTCTGTCTAGTCTAGTCTGACTTACTTATGCTATATAGCTCTCTAAGAGCAGCCTACGTGGTAAATATTGAACAATAGAAGGAGCAATTTTAGACGCGTTCTTTTACTGAAAATGGAAAATATTGATTCGCATCATACATCAAATATTAGATTGCAGCCCAAACCCACGGTGAATCCTGTCATGGGAGCGGCTTTCGGGAACGGGCCTCTGAAACACCCTTATTTCTCCATGTACAGTAATCTTCAACGAGACTAATGCACTCGCCCCACATCGTACAGTACACACATATACGGTACAGTACATGCAGATGACAGATGTCTGCAAAAAATAAATAAATAAACAAACAAATAAATAAATAGATAACTTGCCCCCTATACCATGCTTTAATCCCTTTATTATCTATTGTACAGTAACATTTTTGGGGCGCAGATACTTTTACCCTTACAGAACAATCACATACTGTATATTACTGTATAATGGAGGTTCCGAAAAACAAAGCATGGTTATGCCTTTATTTCTTTATATAATCTCCTTTTATTTACTCTTTTATTCATGAGAAATTGCACCACAAGTCCTGGTTTGACGTGAACGCCCCGTTGCATATCCTTTGTATTTACCACACGAGAAAAACTCAGAGTATGTGTAGAACAATGAAGTGTGCTTTTTAGTTCTGTAATTACAATCCTTAACCTTTGGTCTGGGTTTCCACCTATCTCATAACATCCACAGTATACTGGGTAATTACAGGGGGAGCTCAGTGGTTAAGGCGTTGCACTACTGATCGGAAGGTCACAAGTTCGAACCCCTGCACCACGAGACGATCACTGCTAGCACCTTGAATGAGGCACGTAACCCCTTAAAATGCAAAACGATGCACTGCGTCCTTAGGAACCGTTATTCTGAGTGACAGAAGACAGATGAGGGTTGTCTCTCAGTCAAAGAGCAAACTCATTTATGCGCTCCGTTTAGGATTAGAAATGATAGGTTCAATGTGATGAAGATAATGAAGAGCTTCTGAATATAGTGAAGTAGAAAAAGGAAATTTATATAAAACCGTTCGTTCTTAGTGTCAGAAACGCAAATGAAGCTGCTTAATCCTACATCAGGTAGCATGCGTTTCCATAGCCAGAGAACATCTGGCCCGGGCTCTGTGTCGTGACTGTGAGATCACAGTCTTTTTATTACAAATCTTCAGACATGTGAGCATAGGGTGAGCCACATGCACATAAACACTCGCACGCACACAGACAAACTAATGAGTGACCTCACATCCAAATACAATTAGGAACCATGTGTGTCTGTCATCCCTGTTCACATCATCACTTTTAACTTCTTGCAGTATCACTCAAAAACTACTCTTACTAATCAGCATGCAATCAGGCACACCCACTGTCTCACAGCGACCCGAGAGACATACAGTACAGTAGCGAGAGACTCAGAGAAGTTAAAAGAATAAATTAAATTATTAAAAATCAGAGAGAGCAGGAAAGGGAAACAAGAGACAATTAAGCAATGAGACAATAAAGGGGTTTATGGGACAGATATATAAAAAACAGAGAGAGATATAGAGAAGGTGAGTCATATTCGGGGGGGGGAAGGGGAATCTAATATGCCCATGTTGTGTCTTAGGCTACTGTAAAATACAACTTCCTTAGCGTCTTGTCCACAGCCCTCATCCTACGAGACATAAAAGTACATAAACATCCCTGACGGCTGTCTCCTGCCTGCAGGTGCTTTGTTTCACTAACAGCGGTTGTTTATACAGTTTTAAAGACACGTTAAACAATCCTTCATTGATGTCTAACCTGACTATCAGGAATGATTACTGTCCTCGATTACATAATGGTTTCCTTCTCTAGGCTTGATTAGAGGAGATTAGAAAAGAGAAATATTCAGATCTTGACGGGACCTTTGTAAATGGAAGGCTTTGTCACTGCACGTCTCCCCGGTTGGCCTTGGCAAGACGCTTGTCCTCTTTAGGGATTATACTCTGTACGTCTTATTTAAAGATGAGTTTTGACAAGAGTCTGTATTGTATGTATATATGGATGGTACGCTTGTGCAATCTGCACTGATGCTTTAAAAAGAGAGGTCATGTAAAGGTTGTGTGAATGTGAATGAACTGTATAGCCTGTGTATGCAGGTGGTGGAAATCACCTACAATCTAGATTTTACAAAGTCTGCAGCTTTTAGGTGACAAAGTAAGAGATTTCCTTTTGGGTGCTGAGATTAGGTTTAGTGTAATGTGTACTGTGATGTGGTTTTAAGAATGAAGGTTACTGAGGGGAAAGATCATGCTTAGAGCTACTGTAGATATCCTGAGGCTTTGGTTACTGAATGTCAGGGATATGGCTATGAGATTAAGTCTAGGTCTAATCGGTATGTAAATTTGCATACGTTGTGGAGCAAGATGTACAGTGGAACCTCGGATTGCGAGTAACGTGGTTTACGAGTGTTCCGCAAACCGAGCAAGGATTTTTAATAAATTTTTAATCGGAAACCGAGCAAGTATTAGTTTACGAGCGCCGAGTATCATGTATCACGTATGCGATTCTTATTTTGACACCGAGCGTCACTCTCTCACCTTTCCCTCCCGGTTTTCATTATTTCTTATGGGAAATTATGATTTGGTTTACGAGTGTTTTGGAATACGAGCCCACTTCCGGAACAAATTATGCTCTTAATCCAAGGTTCCACTGTACTTCACGCAATCATAAAACAAATACCTGACTTTCTGCCGTAACCTGGAAATCTTGCTTTCTAGGTTTAGTCTAATTGTGACTTTGCTAGTGCTGGGTACCTAAAATCAGAATGGAACAGAATTAAATTCATTTCCTTTTCATTATCTCTAAGACAAGAAAATCATATTTTTCGAAAGACACATGGAAAATTTCTATAGATGTTTGTGAGGTGAAGTCTTAACACATATCATGGATATCCAGGGCAGGGAATCCAGGGAGCGATATAAAATTATCTGCACTGTCTTGGCAGAAGGGATGCCATTATTCAGTCAAAATCAAAGTCAACTTCAGTGGCTTTTTATTGTCTACTACACAGCCTGGCCAAAAAATACTTAAAAATACTTGAAAAAATACTTGCATCACTTCATGTGCTTCCCTACTTATCCCGACTCTGGACTAGTGTTAATCTGGACTCTTTAGACCACATGACCTTTTTTCCATTGCTGCAAAATCCAATCATTATGCTCCCTATCAAATTTAAGTGCTTTTTTTTTCCTAATAAGTTTCATTAAGAAGTGGTTTTCTTATGGACACGCAGCTGTTTAGTCCCAATCCAGTAAGTTCTCATCACATTTTGTGCGTATAGAAATGCACTTGCATTCACTATTAAACATTCTGTAGCTATGGGTTTTACTGTTGATTTTTCCCTATACAACTTCACCAACACCAAGTGTTGAAGTAATTTCTAATCAGGATTTCTTTCTGAACTCGTTTCCTCCACAAAGTCGATACTGTAGGTTCAGCACTATCCTTTCCGGACCATAATGCCACATAAAACAGCACATCAGAATTATGACTAAATTATATTATAACACAGAAGCATATAAAGTGCATGAGTGCAAGCATGTGCAAACAGTGCAAGAAAGTACACTTAGCACAAAACAATAAAATTTAAAAATAAAATTTAAAAAAAACAACAACAGAAAAATGAGAACAGCAAAAGCAAAAGCTGCTTAGCAACAATGATGCAGGAACAGTATTTAGATTTCAGTAATATTAATCAATCATGTGCATCTCCGAGCTCTTTAATGCGGAGGAATGGAGGTTTTCGTTTTGTTTTATTTCATTGTGCTATGCAGCCGCGTTACACAGCATGAGCAGTGGTTCAAAAACACAGCTGGCAGGCTAATAAATGCATTAACTTTGTTGCCTTAAACTCTGATGATTCATCAAAGTCATTAAACACTTAATTAACCTCTATAAAGAACATTGCAGAGTTTCTGACTGCATGAAGACTCGGCACTGCTCTGTCACGTTCGCTAGCGCATTGAAAATCAAATGATTTCATTCAGGACATATTAGCATGTTTAACACGTTACCATAAAGCTTTCTGGTTTCTTTAAGTGAAAATAAATTACGATCACATTTGTCAGTTCTAGCTGATGAGCATTCAACTGCCTTAACGAACCATATGCATACGGCAGATTTAGCTAAATGGTCTATTAACGATACAGGATACATGATATTCTGCTGTAGCTACAAAAAGTGTGCTTTGTTTACTGTCATAATTAAATTCAAGCTATCAATTTTAATGTAATGAGATCCAAGCCCTAGTTACAGTATGTTTACGGAAATACTTAATGGCTAAATTTCCCGCACAGTAGAGCCAGTATTATTTTGCTATATACAGAACACAAGTCAATAGAAAAAGGTCATGATAACAGGAAATACATGATTATGTGTGGCTTTTCTAGTGCTGGAAGTTGGCCGGCTGCAATCAGATTAAACTGTCATTTGACCCATTTAAAGTGTAGCAGAGAACTTTAATTTGCTACTGCGATGTTCAAATCATGGTTGTCTATTTCTGTTTGGTGATGTTATCGGTTAGAATCAGCGCACGCTCCCTAAAGCAGGCTGGAAAAAATAGCATTTCTGTTACACTGTTAAGATAAGCAGCTTTTGATTGAACAGACAACTTTGAACCTTGAAGCTGATGTGCTACAGCAGCAAGAGACAACACCGAGTGCCGCTTCTGTCCCCCAAGAACAGGAAACTGAGGCTACAATTCACAAACCTCGCAATGTGGTGGAGACAGCATGAAAGCATGTATACTGTACAGTACGTCTTTGTGTCAAGGGTTCAGCCTGGTGATGGTGGTGTAAAGGTGTTTGATATTTTCTTTCCACATTTTGGCCCCCTTAGTGCCAATTAAGCCTAGTTTACGTATTGTTGCTGATCACATCCATCCATTCATGACCGCATGATAACATACCATGTCACAAAGTAGCATCATCTCAGACGATTAGACAATATTTATATCCAGAAATTGGTTTATTATTATGTAACTTTTACATATATATATTATTTTAAATACACCGTCACCCAACCTCCCCCCCCCCCAAAAAAAAAATAAAAAATTTCACCAGTTCAGAATGGTCAAATTATTGTGCTGCATCAAGCAAAAAACAACTAAGAAGATTTTTGATTACTGGAAAGGATTTAAATTGTGAAAGAGTGGTTCTGGGAGTCATTTTCCCACATGAACGGGCCACAACACTGTGTGATTACTGTATAATCAAAGCTAAAGGTGACCGAATGAAATCTAAGACTGTTCCGACCTTTTTTTTCTTTATTAGTTTTTTATATTCATTTAATCCATTATAATTAATTGGATGCGACTAAATTATTAAGAAAATCTTGGAAGAATCCAAAAAATAAAATAAAATAAATAAATAAATAATAATGCCAGAGCATTTTTTTTTTTAACTTCCACTTTTGAATACTTAATAATTAAAATAAACCACTGGTATTGTTTTTATGAACGTCAAAGTTAATTGTAGGTTACCTTTTATTTAAAAAAAAAAAAAAAAAAACCTACCTGTACTGCTCACATTTACAGTGTTGTTTAAAGATGGTCATCCAAAGCCTGTCTTAATATACAGTACTGCTTGTAGTATTATGTAAAGGTCTTCACTATACTTCACACACCTTAGGCTTTTACCAGGTGCCACTGAAGAGGAGTGAGATTCACATGTCTGCTGTGACATGACTGAAATTGTAAGTAGATGAGAGGTGTTGTATGAGATCCACCCTCCCCGGTCTGGAATGTTACATTTATTCCAGATGAGAGATGCAGTACATGCCCTTCTTTATATGACAACTTAGTTGTTTCTCTGACCAGATGGAGTGGATGTTGCATAACATCTTTATTGCTTTAAATGTACTGTAGGGATTTACTCTTCTATGACTATACACTAAAAAGTTGCCGAAATAAAATAAAAAAATACTAAGATACGAATGTGAATATTTAGTATTATGCTCGTAATCATGCTGAATACAGACGATAATAACACAAAGAGATAGACATCTAGAAACATACAAAGATGTTTCTGAACAACCCACAACCCCCCCCCCACACACACACACACACACACAACCTTCCCCTTGGTTTCCAGTACCAAACAGAACCCAAGTAAAATACACACTCATATCCATTTGAAACCTGCATACACTCCCCTCGCCCCCCCCCAATGCAAATGTAGGACCCCTTTAAAAGAAGATGGACATGGAAGACTGGCTCTGTTTGCTTTGGTCCAAGGACGTTTCCCCCAATGTTTTCTCGCCTCTGTTAGCAATGTTTTTGCTACTGCTCAAAATTTGCCACAAAGGTTTCCAAGAGTAATGAATATAGCCCCAAAGGTTTGCCTAGAGGGTATCTGTGTGAGTGTGTGTCTCACCTCATTACCATGCATGTTGCCAACGTATTTGAATTCAGGAATGCCGACACGATGCTCTGTAGGATGTTGACCCAGTATTAGCACCCAAAGCTCTCTTCCTGCAAAACAAAACAAATGCCTGTCAGCTAGCGCTACGATGACCACAGCTGATGGATTGAATGGCGTGTCATGTCTTCAATAAGACGAGTAAATAATTGTTTTCTCAGTGAGGCCTTGACAAACACCTGGCAACCCAGTGTGACATCAATTCATACATTCATTCATTCTCTCTCTCTCAGCACTCTCTCGGCCAGTTTCTTTCTGTACGTCATGTCGCTCAACACGCTCATATTTCGCGCGGCAAGTCTGAGCATGATTGAAACCCACAAGATGAACTGAAGACAGGAAGCCTATTCATTAGCTCTCTGTGCTCGAACACTTCAATCCAGACATTAAATGTTTACCAGATGTTCTACAGCACAAATAATGAGATGACATTTTTATGCTTGGCACACTCTCTAACAGAAATAATCATCAAGCTAAAGTTTACATATAAATATATACATATACACTGTATTGCCAAAAGTATTCGCTCACCGGCTTTCACATGCATACAAACATGAGTAACATCCAATTCTTAATCAGTAGGGTTTAATATGATGTTGGGCCACCCTTCTGGGAAGGCTTTCCACAAGGTTTAGGAGTGTGTTTATGGGAATTTTCTACCATTCTTCCAGAAGCGCATTTGTGAGTTCAGACGCTTATGTTGGACGAGAAGGCCTGGCTCGTAGTCTCCACTCTAATTCATCCCAGAGGTGTTCTATCAGGTTGCTCTGTGCAGCCCAGTCAAGTTCTTCCACACCAAACTCCATCATTCATGTCTTGATGGACCTTGTTTTGTGCACTGATGTACAGTCATGTTAGAACAGGAAGAGGCCATCCCGAAACCGTTCCCATAAAGTTGAGGGAATGAAATTGTCCAAAATGTCCAAAATTGTCTTATGCAAAAGTTTAGGCACCCCTTGATAAATACCAGCTTTTGGTGATTTTTTTAACTGAAATGTGTTAACACAGTTAACAATGGAAAAAATGCATGATACTTTCAGCAAACATTTATGCATAGTTACGTCTTATGCTATAAAATAAATAAAAACATCATTATGGCACTGTGGACAAGTTTGGGCACCCTACATAATCGGTACTTAGTAACACCTCCTCTGGCAGAAATCACAGCTTGCAAATGCTTTTTATAGCCAGCTAAAACTCTCTCGATTCTTGTATTTGTACCAAGAATTTGTCCCATTCTTCCTTGCAAAAGGCTTCTAGTTCTGTAATATTCTTTGGTCGTCTTGCATGCACAGCTCTTTTAATATCTACCCACAAAAAGAGAGACTGTGTTGACGTATTATCAATTAAGAAAATTACCAAAATCTATTATTTATGAAGGGGTGCTTAAACTTTTGCATAAGACTGTACCTTTTACTGGAACAAAAGGGTGGAGCCCAACTCCTGAAAAACAACCCCACACCAGTTCCGAATGACTGACAGCTAATAGCTCTTCTAGCGTCAAAGGGTGGGCCAACATCATATTAAACCCTATGGATTAAGAATTGGATGTTACTCATGTTCATATGCATGTGAAAGCAGACAAGCAAATACTTTTGGAACTATAGTGTATACACGCAATATATAGAGTATATATTCTTGATGGATCTTCCTACGCAGTGAACTTCTTAGCAACGTCTTATAAACTGCATGAAATTGTTCTCTGTGGAGTCACGAGTAAAGATTGCAGAATTACAGTAAGGTACGGCAGATGAACTGTTCGTAACTGATTAATTCACAGTTACAGTGAGTCCTTAAATTACTCCTGGCAAAGTACGCCAGAGTAAGGATGCAAAACAAATCCATCACTCGCACTCATGCCACTCCTATGGGAAATTTTCCAAACCCGCTATAGGGCATGTTTTTAAGATGTAGGAGTAAAACATGCAAGGAAAACCCAAGTGGACCAGGAAAGAACATGTAAAACCCTGTCCAGTCAAGAACCAGAGCTCAGGATCGAACCCAAAACTACTTGCATGTCATTTTCATTACCTAAAAGAATACTGAGGCATACTTTATATTACATTTCTTTTGGTGTTGCTTGTTTGAGCCTTGGCATAATTTCATTCATTAATTTATTTGCAGGAACCGTTCTTTCCCATATTCAAAGGCTATTACATTGTCATGCATTCATTTTCCACTAGTGGCAATTTAGATCGGAATGAACATGTGGTAACACAAATGGATTGAGAACGTGTGAGATTTCACCCAGACATGGCAGTTAGGATAAAACCTTATCTAAAGTATATGCAGTGCAAATGAACAACTACAGAAAGAGAAAGAGAGAGAGAGAGAGAGAGAGAGAGAGAGAGAGAGAGAGAGAGGCTGTGATGCAGGTCATGAGCCTGTCAGGTCACTGAACAAAGCAGCACCATCCCAGTTCCCTTCATGATTAAGTGCGGATGTCCCAGGTATCTTCTACGCTCACCTTTCCTGCCAACTGTGCTGAGATGACAGTGAAAGTTAATCTTGGAAACTGTTCGGCTAGGTCATGATAACAACCGTCCTACACACAGGGATGGGCTCAGAACATACAGTACAGTGAATGAAGCTTTCTCTGAAATTGCGAAAAAACACTCAAGTATCAGATGAGCTACCGGCTGAAAAGACTTACTGGCTAGAATTAGAGGGTCACTCGTGGTTTAATCAGCTTTACTCAGCTAAACGGCGGACTCACGAGACAGACGTCTCCCCATGTTTGTTTAAAGTAGTCTTTGGTTTTTTCACACACACAGAGGACCACCCAAAGGCTGAGAGACTGAGCGCAACAGTATTAGGGTCCAAACTAATACACATAAAAAGAACTGACTGAGAAGTAGAAAGTTAGAAAGAGCTCAAGAGGGAGGAAAAAAAGGACAAGGAGGTGGGGGAGCCTGGCAGAGTCCCCGTTTCCATCAATACTGGGCTTGTGTTGAGCCAGGAAAGCAACCTGATCCAGTAGGTCGCAAAATGCCATGTACTGGCACCAAAGACATACCGATGTGTCTATCACCTTGTAATCTAGGAAGGGAAATACTGCAGCACTTCATTTAATGTCCACAATCAATTACACAACCTATAATCCTGGATGAAAAAAAAAATACAGTACATTATATTGCCACCACAAGATTTACATGGAATAATGAAGTGCAGCTGTTTAATATTACAGGGAACTGAGGAGTTTTATACAGCACTGAAACCAAGGAAAGTTTGGAGGCTCAGTTTAGAGTTTACATCATCATGAATCACTTTTTTTTTTTTCCTCCCATAGTCACTGTCCCACAAATGAGCCTGGCTTTTCATACTTCTCTTTTCTAATGAGATGCACTGTGCTTCTGTGCGGTTAGCGTACACACCACTTCTTGAGCCTGAATGGCTATTTCAAGCAGAGTGGAACTGATTTCACTTTCAAATCACAAACGAGAAGAGTGCATTTATCGTTCCGGTCCGGCCGTGATAATACAGATCAGATCAAAGCTCTCTTTCAGGGGGACACAGAAACGAGGAGCTGCATCTCTGAAGCAAGGCTTTGTACATCCACTGAATGCTCGAGTGAAGAGGCAGCAGGATGACATCATCAGCCTCTACCTGTGCCAAACACGGTGGGAACGACAATGCAGTAATATGAGCTGAGGGACACCCTGTTATCTTAACACTCCAGATATATAAAAACCGAGAGTAATGCAGAAACACTCTGTTAAGAGACGAATGCTATTTTTGTATTTGCACAGAAGAGGGTTTTACGCTAAATATAACTGCAGAAATATAAAACCGAGACTTTTGATTGTGCAGAATAACAGAACTTGTTGTGAGACTAGAACTTACCTTTAGCTTGGATAAAATCATGGGAACATTGATCGTTATGCTCAGACTGCCTGCTTAACGCTAGCCTTCCAGGAACTCCTTTATTGGCCCAAACATGTGGAAATGGACTATAACTCCCTGCCAACTTCCCATAATGGAAAATAACTGTGTTTACAGTTCTCACAGACTGATGTGCCTCTTCCGCAAGTCGGCGACAAATTATCCGTGGACTATCAGGAATCAGACCACACAGTGAATGTTCACGGGAACGACTGCAGTGGGCTCTGAGCGCCCTCAGACGGCATCGCCATTCATAAAAGAACAGGCTCCTTTAAAACATTCGCACAATTCAAATGTTTTACTGCATATTCAATTCAATTTTATTTGTATAGCGCTGTTAACTGCTGTCATTGTCGCAAAGCAGCTTTACACAATCAAAATAATTTTTTAAGTTTCTATGGAATGTGAATGTGTATGAACCGAAATGATCAGATTGTCCCTGTTGAGCAAGCCGAGGGCGACAGTGGCAAATAAAAACTCCCTGAGATGGCAGTAGGAAGAAACCTTGAGAGGAACCGGACTCAACAGGGAACCCATCCTCATTTGGGTGAAACAGAAAGCAGGAATAGATTTGCATTCATACTGTGTGTTTGGTGGCAGGCAGTTCAGTATATGTTGATGTTAAACAGTTGATGTTAAATGATGTTAATATGGAGTCCAGGTAGTTATTGGAAGATGGGGAAGACCTGTAGAAAATTCCAGTCCTGAACTATCGAGCGCCTACAAGTCCTCAGAGAAACAGCTGTTAACATCAGTACATATACAGTAAGAGTCTCATCACTGTACTGCACTTGAAGTCTTCTGTAAATGTAATTCAGTTTTATGCCTTCATTCAATCAGAAATTTCATCACAAGTACCTTTTTGACTTGAACGTCCCCCGCAGTTAGTGCATTATCCTCTGTTTTTGGTTGGGTCAGTCCTGAGCTTTGGTTGGTCATCTCGGGTCTCGGTTAGACTTTACATGTTCCCGGTTTTGACCCTTGTACCATGTTAACTGGCTCTGTGTGTACTTTGAAATTCACGAACCATGACAACTTGTATTTGCCTGAATAAAACTCAGCCAGGTTACACACTTCAGCCTGGTGTTACAAGACAACAGATTCTGCCAATGGACTAAATGACTTCACTAAATTAATAGAAGGCAGTGCATATACAGGACTGGAACAAGTGGCAACAGAGTAACACACTGGCATTATGTACTGTAGGTATATGCTTTCATGTTCATGTACCTTTGGTTCCAGCTCTTACAAGGAACTTCACAGAGCTGCCTTCTCTATCAACATGACCAATCTGTCCAAAAAAGGAAATAAAAAGAAACTGGATCGAACAATAAACGGCTTAATCTCCACATCCAAATTTGGTTCCACTTGGCTGCAGTGGATGCTGAGAACTGTACACATTGTCCAACACATCCTCAGAAATAATTAAGGGAAACCCAAAGACCAACTAAACAAGACTGCTATCTCAGTGACCATGGTAAAAACAATGGACAATTACACTTAATTGCCCTGCTGTAATTTGTGCGCAAACTGAAAAACAGCAAAGTCATTCAAAGGTTTTCTAAAGTTCTTGTGAACAATTCTAATTCTAACGCTTTAGATTTTTTTTTTTTTTACCTTTTAATGTAACTTTTCCTTACAATATGCCAGAATAAGTAAATCCAAAACAGTTATGCCCTTATCTAATATACACAAAGAAACAAAAC
The DNA here is from genome assembly GCA_003987875.1 of Clarias batrachus. Taxonomy (NCBI): domain Eukaryota; kingdom Metazoa; phylum Chordata; class Actinopteri; order Siluriformes; family Clariidae; genus Clarias; species Clarias batrachus. Next base: position 177,269 of record QMIH01000348.1, on the reverse strand, counting down.
AATGCTATTTCATTTCAATGGTGTTTCTACACATATTCTTCATATATACTACAGAGTAAAAATTGCAAAAGATACCGCAATGTACTTCTTCCTGAAACACTGCCAGTGGATGTATAGTTATTTCTCTACTGCAGATACTGTACAGTACACAGGACATGACAGGCAGAGACGTGTGTCAAAACAGAAATCAGCTTGTGTTTCTCAATAGTGACTATATTTCATGAATTGTACGACGAATGATGTAAGATGAGAGTACCTGCTCGAACAGCGCCCACCAGCATTTCAACGCTTTCCTGTGAAAGGCACGGTGACGGCAGAGGTACTGTAATTACATCTCTTCGACAGCATATTCTTACAGAGTTGCTTTTACAGCCGAATACTGTCATCTTCAACAAATGCACTTGAGTAACAAACACAAAGCTATTCTTATCTTCTTCTAGCTTCCCCTATAAATCATTCCCTATAAGAGGTTTAAAGGTCACCAAGTGCATCCGAAATAAACAGCGTGTGAGCCAAAGTGACGTACACTAACTACAACATAGAGTAACTACTGTACATATGAACATTTGTGTTATATACCTTTGGTTGAACATCTACTAAACCCACTAGCTTCTGCTGACCCATGCAAACCTAGCAAGATGTCAGTCCTGGCCCATCACTCTAATTATGATTGCCAATTGTTACAGCCACTAAAAGGACGTCTGTTCACTTGACTGGCTCATTAATTGTTATCCTGTAAGTCATACAGTTTGACGCCAGCTGACTGATACTGTAATTCCATGGCAAGAAAAAAAACTTGTCCTGCTTGTCCAGAGAGACTGAGGATGCATTTGGTTAGTGCAAGTGGTTTTGGATGAGCCTCTAACGAGTTGTCTAAATGCAAAATCCACAGGCTTTCCAGGAAGCTCAAACATTCTGCTAGGTCACAGATGTTATTTCTGACCTCAGCTTGCTCGGCTGCCCTGTAAGCGGAGTCTGACCACGAGTGGACTTTGGTGTTTGAGCCATGGAGCATCAGTTAGGGGACAAAATGCAAGTTTAAATTCAATAAGCTTTTGTCAAATTCAATTGCCTGTACAGTGTCTGTATCAAGCATACCTTGTTAAATAACACACAGAGGACAGAGAGAGAGTCTAGAGAAGGAGAGCTGATCCTTGAATGTTTTGCACATTTATTTAAGCAACTATTACTGTACATTACTGCTACTGCTGCTTGGGAATTAGGGATCACACTTCCCCAGTACAACTACTTGTATTAACTCTGCCCATCCCATGGTTCTAACAAGGATTTAAGCATTCCCAGGCTCTAGTTGCAGTTTTTGGTTAGGTTCATTTGCTTGCTGTCTGCATTCCTGTGGAATATATCAATGTCTCATTGTCAGACCTATTGTAGCACTACCTTAACTAATAAAATGATATGAGTTATAATTATACAAGTGTTATATTTATATACATAAATAAAATGCATGTTCATAAACCGGTTGCACATGAATTATGTAAAGCATGATATGTTTGCTCAAAGGAAAATAAGCCTCTTTATTTTAGGCTTTTAACATAAGCCTAGGCTTAACAGCTTTATCTCAGGTGCTACTGTTGAGTAAGGCAGAAGGAACAGATCTGCTGACGTCTCCAAGCCGTTTATGATTTGGTTACATTTGTTTATATTTGCATATAATGTGCAAAGCAAAATAAATATGCATAAATAGTTTATAGGTAGGCATTTTAGTCAGTCAACTAGTCAAGAGCAATCATATTTTTAAAGAATTACAAGAAACATAAAGTAAAATAGGAGCCATGATGGCACAGTGAGGTACTGACTAACAGCTCCGGGGAATTAGGTTCGAACCTGGGCTGTGTCTGTGTCTGCGTCTGTGGGAGTTCCCTCCGGGTTAACTGATAACACTATGGTAAATAACACCAAAGTGCAAATCTGCTAATGTATGTGAACATGATGTACTACAGTTGTTTACTGCCATGTGTAGGCCTCTCATATCCAGTGTCCAACAAGGACCTGACCAGAATATAAAGTGCTTATTCAAGAAGAAAGATTTAATACATGAATGAATTATTGAATATACCAAAGTGATTATCTTGCCATATGAAAGTGATTATTTTGTAAAACATAGAATACTCACAGAGGATATAGCAGCAAGTCGGGATTTATGAGGCTACAATACAAGGAAAAGACAATAGAACTTCTTCGGATCAATTAGGAAAAAATGTGATTATAGGCATCCTTTGGGATTTCAGACACATTTGCAGCTGCAGAGGAAAAGCCACAGGAAGAAAAAAATAGCTTACAGGATTTCTCCCAAATTCCAGTAAACTGTATGGTATTTTGTCACATATAAAATAATGGGAGTGAGAGAGAGAGAGAGAGAGAGAGAGAGAGAGAGAGAGAGTATATGCAGAGTTTTTATGCAGAAACATCCAGCATGACAGAAGGAGACAAATGGAATTTACAATTACAGAATTAAAAATTATTATATTAAAATAGGCACCAGAGTGGGAGAAAAGCATGAGAAAGAGACTTAAAGACAGATAAAAAGGGACACAGAAAGAAAGGGAGGAAGAAACAAAGAGTGAGAAAAGAAGATGCGAGTGAGAGACGTGGAGAGTCTGGGCACTGAAAATAAGTACAGAGAAAGATATTATGAAAGGGACATACAGAGAGAGAGAGAAAGAGAGAGAGAGAGAGAAGTGTGTCTGAAGCTTTGTCATATACTTCAAAAGTTAGTAGCCCCGTTTTAATTCTATGTGATTTTGTTTAAAACCATAATAAAAATGTATGTGATCGTAGCAAATACAACCTCAGACAAAGAACATTTTTCCTCCTTGTCATTATGTATTGAACAAGAATATAGACAAAAAAAAACAAAAATCATGTGAGCAATACTAAAGTGCTTCCATAATGCATTAAGCTTGTAGATCCACCAGCTGAAATGACAAAACATGGCACTGGGCATTAAGGTATTAAACTCCACTTTGGTATCGTCTGTCCATAGGAAATTGTTCCAGAAGCCTTGTGATTTGTTCAGATGCACTTCCACAACCTTTCTGAACAAACCATACTTGTTCAGTCTTCTTCTAATTGTGTTTGTGTTTTTTTTTTTTTTTTGATAGCTTTCATACAATCTGTAATCAGGTTACCAAAGTAATTAATTCTGAAGATTCTAACTTTTTTTTTTTTTTTTTTTGTATTTCTTTTTTGTATTTGTACTGTATCTGACCTTGGGCTAAATGTGCTGGGACATCCACTCCGGAGAAGATTGGCAACTGTCTTGAATGCTTTCCACTTAGAATTAATAATCTTTCTCACTGTAGAATGCTGTAGAACTCCACATTGCTTGAAATTGGTATTATAACCCTCTCCAGATATATGTGCAGGAACATTGGCTTCTCAAAAAACCCTGTCTATCTCTTTCCCTTTTAGCATCGTGTTAACACACACCTGAATGCTCCAGATGAGCACTAGCTTTAATAGAGGTCTGTATACCTGCTGAAGATCAATTATTCATGGGCTGATGATTACCAGCACCAGGCTGCAACTTATCCTCTTATATACTGTTGAAGCAGTAAGGGGTTACTTATTTTGCTTCATTATTGTTAAATAAATAACTGTAAAAAAAAAAATTNATGTGTCTTTTACCAAACCCTGCTATGATCAGACAATTTATAATGTTTTTATACAAAAATTAATAGAATTAAAAGAGGGCGTACTAACTTTTGTACACAACTGCAGATGTGAAAATGTTCCGCAAGCAAGATTCTTGCCTTTAGGTTAATAGCAAATCCTGGCCCTGACTATGTAAACAGGCAGGCATTTTCAAATCTCCTGCTCTGAATGTTTTGTGCTGTTCCAACAATACCACTGGTGGCACAACACAAAACCTCCATTATCACAGCATTCTGATGTGAACCAGACTAAGCTATTACTTTACAAGCAAAAAGAAGCTTTTATGCAGAAACATCCAGCATGACAGCACCTCTTGCTTCTTGGTAGTCTTTAAAATCTAGTATGCAGAGTAATACACCCATCCAGGGCTTCTCAGTTATGCTTGCTTGGACTCCCACATGCCCGAGGCATTATTATCAGGATCACCAGGATGTTCAAATCCCAAAAGTCATCTTGAACTCTTACAGATTGTAAATGCCTTTGCTCCCTGAGCGAAATTGGTCACAAATTTATTTGGAAAAATTCAGTAAAAGGCAACCCGGAGTGCAAACACTGCAGCTGTGTATATACAACTGGGAATTTGGCTGTTAGATATAAATATACAGTACTGCAGGCCTGTTCTGATTCTCATAAAAAGCTTGATTTAAAAAGTATTTTAAAATCCTGTTTATTAGATATTTAAAATTCTATGAACAGTTCCGGAAGTGTGCTTGTATATCGAAACACTTGTATATCAAATGAAAAGAATCCTGACAGAGCAGTGTTTCCGTTAGTGTGTGTGTGTGCGTGTGTGTGCGTGTGTGTGTGTTTATGCATAAAGCTGAAGTACTGTAAGATGAGAGGTAGGGGGGGGGGGCTACTGCGTAGTTTCACATACACACACACACATACACACACACACACACAAACGAGCGCATGCGTGCACAAACACACAACACACACACTAACGGAAACAATGCTCGGTCGAAAAACTTCTTTAACAAGGAACCCTTTTTAATGACACCCGCGCACACACACACCAACAGAATCACTGCTTTCTACAGAGAGAGATTCTGGATCTTTAACAAGGAATCTCTCTAATGACACTTGCTTTTGCTTTACACACACATGGTCACAATGTTATAATAAACAGCACACACGCACACGGATGTTGACTCTGTGTGTTGATCTGAGGATCTGAGTTGACGGTAGTTGAGTATAAGCTTGCCAGACTAAGTGCATGCGTACTACTCATATATCAAGCACTCGCTTGTTTATCAAGTTAAAATGTATTTAAAAATTTGCTGGTCTTGCAAAACACTCACGGACCAGATAACGCTAACCAGGTAACTCGCAATCCAAGGTTCCACTGTATTTAGTTTTCATTTTCCACCACTTCTCCACATTAACACTTGGGTAAAAGTTACTCAACATAAGGTTACTGAAGGTAAGTGAATGAGTGAGAACTCGCCTTCAACAGACTGGCCGATGCTGTGAAGGTGTGTGATGCTGGAGTACGTTCTGCTGATTCCATGTAGATATTGCTCCACCTGAGCCGTGTTGTGGTATTGAAACTCCAGAGCATGGCCCAGTGGCACCACAAGAGGAAACCAGAACAGCGCTGACAGCAGCATGGCATCTGTTTTCTCCTTCTCCTCCCGCACTCTCAATCCCTCTCCAAAACTACACATCAAGAACAAAAACAGCACAAGAAATGTTGTTTCGTGTTTATTTGATAGAGACCTTTATCCAAAAATAATTTTTCTGCACATTCTGAAGAAAGCACAGAACTGAGACGTTGTGGGTGAAGGCCAACGCCAAGGTATATAGCAGGTCTGGGATGTGAATATCCCAATTTGCCTCTTCAAGGGTTGAAAGACATGCTAGTTGCGGCTTGAAAAGTCAAGTAGTAGCAAAAGAAATGGTTTACGAGAAGAAAATAAAGGAACAAAGGTTTGGAGTTTTACAGAAACAGGTGTGTGTTTGGTGTTGATTCCTGAACCTTTGCTTTGGATACTTTTGAATTCAGGATTAGACGAATGTTACAGTAGCTATCATTAATGCGTTGTCTTTTGCATCAACAAATAAAGGAGATTAATACTCCGATTCTAAGGAAGCTAAAATCAATAATCAAAATAAATAAAAATAATAA
>QMIH01000348.1:139489-171377 GCA_003987875.1 Clarias batrachus | reverse complement strand
TTATACCATAATAGCATTTGAAATGTGTAAAATGATTTAAATATGCTTATACTCACTTCAGATGGGATTTTAAAAGACTTGATTATTTGTCACATGTACCTTAGAGCACAGTAAAAAATTTTATTGAATTTTTTTCTTACATATCCCAGTTTAGAAGCAGCTGGGGTCAGACCGCAGGGTCAGCCAGGATACAGTACCCCTTAAGCAGATAGGGTTAAGGGCTTTGCTTAAGGGCTTAACATCAGCAACTTGACAGTGCTCGAGTTTGACTTCTGCTCAGTAACCCACAACCTTAAGCAGTTGACCCATCACTGCCCCAAACTTTGTCGATGAGCTTTCATCGCAAAAGGTCATGACATCCCACAACATGAATGTGACATTTACAGCAGAGATAAATAGTTATAACGCATGTTAACTGTTCAGTTCTTAATTTTCTTATAATAAGCCAAAATAAACTTGATAATAAATAATTATGAAAAAAAAAAACTCTCTCACACGGTCTATTTTCAAAAGCATTACATGTTGTTGTTGTTGATTTGTTTTGTCTTTTGACCCAAACCACTTGAACGCACACCACATAATTACCAGCTCCAAACTCATAGGTATAATTACCACCAATCCACCATTACCAAGTTCCAAGGAGGACTTGAAGGCAACAATATACATTACATATGTCATTTCAGTACATATATCAAATAAGTATATCTTCTCAAAGGATTATACTATCAAAATGAAACTTGGATATATTTTATTTTGAGTAGTCAATGTGCACTTGTAGAACAGTATAGATTAACTGTCCTCTAAAAATAACTCAACATACAGCCATTATTGTCAAAATAGCTGGCAACAAAAATGATTAAGCGATTAACAGCTGTACATCTTTAACCGTGCAAAGTCACATGTCCTATTCATCATGTTCATGTGTTTGTCAGTGGCCAAGTAGTTCATTCAAAGTTTATAATATTGCCTAGGTTGTGCTGTAAAAAAAAAAAAATCGCTCTGTTTCTAGACACTTGAAATAAGCAGAATTCCTTGGATACAGAATAAAAATAAGAATCTTCCATCTTGAAAAATGGAAAAAGAAAAAATCTGGAAATAGTACGGAAATATGCTTCCATCATTTGTCATGTACGAAAAAACCTCCACACCGAGATGAATAAATAAATAATAAACGAACACACAAACAAATAAATAAACAAGCAAGTACTGTACACCTTGTGAAAATATGAGACCCTGTAAGTACTATACTAATTTTGTTTATAGCCAGGCAGTATTAATATTTTCGCTGTACTGTATAGTTGTTTTGTGTGATCATGCAAAGGGTAAGGGTGACTGATCCATCCCTAGGTAAAGATTCATTATTTTATGGGAAAAACATCAAACAGAATACTTGTGAGTACATAATTCTCAGCTGCATAGACTTCTATAGAGTTCTGCAGAGTGCCTGTGTGTGTGTGTGTTTGTGTGTGTGTATATATATATATATATATATATATAAACACACACACACACACACATACACACTCTCTGCAGAACTCTATAGAACTCTAGGCAGCTGACAGGCAGCTCTGGCTGTCCTGCAGTGATGGTGTGGAGTTAGAGACGTCGCTCAGCTGCTATTAATCTGAAACGGAATGCATCAGAAATAAGCTCTGCTCTAACTACCCCAGTAGGACAAATACCCCCATATGCATAATTCAGAAAGATGAAGCACATGTTAATATATGACAGTTCTACATACATGACTAGTCTTCTGTATCCAGGTAAAGGTTTAAGAGTCTTCACTTCTCGAGGCTTCCTTCAAAAGAACAAGTGACTGCGCGTCATTACGCAGCTGCTTTCCGAGCTCTGTGTGTGTGTGTGTGTGTATGTATGTGCGCGCGCGTCGGGCTGGCACTGAGTCTGAAATAAACCACCCATTCACATTTCTCTAAAGCCTCCCGTAAACCTCGCACGCGCTCCGTTCCGACACGTCCTCCAGAGCGCCGTTCAGTCATGTTGTGGAAAGCCAAAGGGCTCAAACACGTCACCGAGAGGGCCACCGCACTCTGGATTACAAACAATTATTGGGAAAATCATCCGCGTCTATAGCATATAGGTGAACATGCTACTTATGATGTATTTATGAAGTGCATAAAACTCTCTCATTATTCCCAGATAATTTTACTACAGTACAAACAGTTTAGGATGCCATACTGTAGGATGAGGTTCTGTCTCACAGCTCTGGCGTCTCAGGTTCAGTCCTCAGGTCAGATTACTGCCTGCGCAGAGTTCCACATGTTCTCTCCATGTCTGCCTGGGTTTTTGTATGTGTTTTATGGATTTCTCCGCTAACAACTTTGGAAAAGGAAAATGCCGTCCAGGGGTTATCTTGCCAGGGTGGCACAGAGTACGGGGTAAAGAGAGAGAGAAAAAAAAAACATTTGCATGATCACTTTTCCATCATTTGTTTGCATGTTGCATTTTTTTTCACGCCACTTTGAACATTGTCGGCACCCTGACTCTAGTTTGGGAACAAGGCAGATTACTGCACTAGAAAGGGCTCCGACTGGTCCATGCTGGTGGACATCATCTCAGGTCTCCTCACCGAAGCCCGACTTTGAGGTAGCAGTGTAAAAAAAAAAAAAAAACAGTACATGTGAAGTAGTGCAGCAATTTTTTTTGTAAAATGCTCCCAAATAAATCACAGGTCATTCATAATACTGTGAAAATATTGTTGTTGTTAGTCTTCGGCTTCTCCTGTCGAGTGGTCGACACAGTGCACCATTCGATCCGCTCGCACAATTTGGCACAAGTTTTACACCTGGTGCCCTTCCCAGCGCAACCCGCCCATTTTATCCGGGCTTGGGACCGGCACTGCATCCAGTGGCTGGAGTTTGGGCAAAATAAATAAGGTCAAAGCTATTAGGTGCCCAGTTTAGGAAAAAGGGGGAAATGAAAGAACAAACAATTATAGACTATTTATATTCTGTCAATTATATATAATTAATTAATCAATTGGTTGATTAATTAATTAATTAAAAAGTAGCCAGATATGACCAATTAAGGCTGAGCCTAAAATTGCTGAAGTGATCTAAACTGAAACCTGATATTCATTATCTTCACTGACAAAATCTGCTTATTGATTACTGAAGTTACTGAGCGCAATAGATCACCCACAGGACACAAAGTTATAGAACTACATATACAGTTAGATCAGTACAAATGAGTAACATGTGTATCACAGTAGTGCAGCATGTAGCATTCCTGGCTTACTCACATACTGAGTGAGGAGGTATACTGTAGGTGTTACTCTAATATGTGATTGACTGACATTTTGACAGTTCCCAGGCTTTCAGAAGCAATTAAAATGGAGAGCTGTGAGAAGAAGCTTAGACGGGTTCGAACAAATCTAAAATGTAGACCAAACACACACAAAAGAAGAACTGATTCTCTGAATTATTATTTCAACTCCTTATAAAATCTCAAATTTTGTCTATTCCAGCCATCCCAGGACATAGAGGTGATACTGCTCCTCCACACTGGAGAATTTATATACACAGCAATTTATGTTTACTGTACTTATCTGAACACACCTCTGTTCATGTGGTCAGTTGCAAACTTTAGTCAGTCTTGGTCAGTCAGATTTGGATTTTGGATAGCAGTCCATAGTGACGTACAACAGGCTTGACTGTAGACACTGGGGATTTAATAACTTTCAATTAATGTCAGGCCTGTCCCTTGGTAGTTTCCGGGTTGTTTCTGACCATCAGAACCAATTTCCAATCGGTGGCAGTTTAGGTCTTCTTTCAAACCATGTCAAAGTGTCTACATCTCCCAAATAACTTTTTTAAAAATTCAAACGTATCTTCAAATCTGCAGCTGTTTAAAATGGGCTCCAGGAGACATTCCCAACTGTGTTACATCTATACTCTTTCTCAGATCTCCTTGGACTTTTCCATTGTACTGAGTCTTGGTCAGTTCAAACAAACCCTTTTAATTTTGGCATGGAAAAGCTACCAGCTGCAGTCCACCGTTATCACTAACAAGAAGTTTAGAGGCCTTGGGCTATGCAAATTAAATTCATTCATTCATTCACCACTGAATTAATAATCTACGTGGATGTGCATTAGAGTGACAAAAGTTTGGTCCTACTTTTAGGAGTAAGAGCAATTTATCAACATTCCTCAAATAGGTAATCTCCAACAAATTTTAGGTACCTTAACTGGTTAGTTGGCGTTCAGGCAAAGATATGTGCGGAAGAAAGATAATTTTTAACATTCAATGACGCATTGAATGAGCTAATTTAAAAAAAATTTTTTTTTTCATCTCAGATCATGTGCGGTATGCAACTGGTCCATCTCATATACTGTCTCCACAAAAACTATGGTAATGGTACTTCAGTTTTTCTTAGTAGATTGATGCAGTTTTACAACATTGATGATTTGGATTTGTCACAGCCAACAATGTCGAAACTTTGCTCTTGTAGCACTACAGATCATGCACAGACTCATACATTTCCCCACCGTGCAGCATAAAATCATGCGCAATGCCTGTTTCCCTTGGAGGTGTTGGCGTCATTTATGGCACAAACATTGATTTAATCACCCTGAACATGAACGAGGGGGGGTATGAGAACCAAAAACGTTATCATAACATCAAGTATATACAGTATATGGCAACCTAGTGGAGCTGGGGCTCAAACCACTGACCTTCTGATCAGTAACTCAGAGCCCTAACACGCTGAGCCATCACCAAGCCCGATATATTATATATACTGTATCATTAGTTCCCAAACACAGTGGTTCACAGGGGATTTTAAATCCCCATAATTTCTATCATAACCAACCCCTGACCAGATAGCAGGCAGAATTAGCCGTTACAGATAGCCAGTATAAAGATGGTCAAGAAGCTAAAGTTAACTCTGATTGATGGAAGGCGGGGAACAGGGGAACAGTCATCTTCCAAGAAAGAAAATCGGAGGCAAGACCAAACAAGACTACTTTTTTGAATTATGGTTTTGTAAATTATTCCTGTTCTAACCAGGAAACATGACCCATGTGTGTAATTTGCAGTGGAAAATTGGCAGATGAGGAGTTTGAAGTCAACTAAACCAAAAAAAAAAAACATGCGCTGTGAGTTGGCAAATAAACCAGTTGGATTTGTATCAGAGGAAGGCACAGGAGATAAAGTCATCGGAAGAAGTTCTTCATAGAAATGTAACGTTAAATGATGGCTGGTTTACCATTCAAAGTAAATGTAAAAATTATCAGTAAAATTCAAGTGTACAAATCTTTTCTTTTCTCGTGATTTATAAATAATCCAAATTATGAATTGGTTCCTGATGGTTTATAATAAAAAAAAAGAAAAGAAAATTCTTTGGGAAACACCATTTGCACCAATGTGAGGGCCCCTTACTGTGTTCTTTTTATGCGTGTGTGTTTGCTGCACTTTACCTCTATAGGGTCGTCTCAGAGACCACTTTTTCATGTCTTCTGCATAATAGGGGCACCTTAAAAGGCACTTTGTCATGTTTCCTGCAACATAGGGGCACCCAAGTGGGAATGCTAGCACGTGTTGTGTAGGGCCCTCCAGCAAAACATGTCAACTCCTCCAGCCATGACATACTTGGCACTAATATGCTAGCAGCATATATTATGAATCCTGTAAGTTGCAAGGACATGGCTTATATCTGGACTCTTGATCATACTGATGTTTGAGGAAATTGTTACATTGTCCCTGCTGAAAGAGGCCACTGCCATAAAGGAATACCATAGAGAATCGAATGCCTACATTTGGTCTGCAACAATGTTCAGGCAGGTGGAACATTCTCAAATAACATCTACGTGAATGCCAGAAACCAAGATTGCCCAGAGCCTCACAGCCCCTCAGCCAACTGTGTGAGCTTTTGATAGTGGCCGGGTCAGCATGGGAACTATTGGTCTGCCCCACACATAAACTAAAACGCACTATTTGATCATAACCAGCATTAATGTTTTTTGACCAATTGTGCTACAGTCGTTCTTGGGTTCAAACCAGACAGGCGAGCCTTTGCTCCCAACAGGCATCCATGCAATTGCCATTTGTCCTACTCACAACATGAGAGCATACAGTACTGTATATCATCACCATATCATCACCAATTGGCAAATCCCCACAGACGCGATTTCTAGTTGAAAGCTTTGCAATTTCTTGTGGAAAACCTTCCCAGAAGAACAGTAACGAGTACTAAATCTGCAACAGGACATTAAAGTAGATATGGCTTCTTTTTTTGTTGTTGCTAATTTGCTCATTGGAAACACTCCAGCAAAAGCTTTATGGAGTCATCTTTGAGCATGTGATCTAAACCTTTTCTACAGTAATTATAGCCATCAAGGTCATTTAGATCAGATTGTAAAATCAATGACCACGTGACTAGAAACCAAGGCAAAGTATCGCCTGTAGGGCTGCTGAGTGGCGCATTGTCCCGGGGGGGGGGGAGTTTGAATCTCGATTAAGCCACAGCCATCCATTCCCCAGAGCAAAAATGTCTGCTTCCTCAGGATGGGATGGAATGCAGACACTCTCTCTTGCCAATCACGTCAACACTAGCTCAATTATGAGAAAGAGATAGTGTTTTCCTTCGAGTGTGATGGATTGAAATTGGCAGGTGACCAAACTGGGAGATTGTAGACGTGCACTGTATGTAGACATCATCAAGTTTAGATGCACCAATCACTCACTCTCACTCATTCTGTATACCGCTTATCCTTGGAAAAGGGCTAGAGCCGATCCCAGGGAACTTGGGGCACTACACCCGGGACTGCGTGCCATTCCATCACAGGGCACAAGCATGACACAGGGCATCACCAATTGCCAATTAGCCTAATGCAAAGTGAATGCCTTTGGACTGTGGGAGGAAACAGGAACCCAGAGGCACCAAGAATGGGGAGAACATGCACGCAGACCCGAAGACGGGACTCAAACGCTCAATCCTGGGTGTGCAAAGCCACAGTGCTAACCACTACGCCTCTGTGCCGCCCAAGAGCAACACAATGGAGCAAAATGAACATAAAGGGCTGCATAAATGCATCGCCTGTGAGACAGACTACAGTCCATGAGATTAGTACTGTAGATGTATATTTGCATTGGTGCATTGGTTGAAAGGACCTGATAATATTAATGTTGCTTTTATAAACAATAATATTTTTGTTCTTCCTTAGAACAGTGTAACCAAACACAATCTGACTAGAGGGGGGTGAAGAAGAAGAAAAAAATGCTTACACCGGCAACACCACAGATCAAAGCGGAAGCTTTGGAGAAGAACCTGAACTTATACATGACTTCATGTATTACTAAACATCATTTCAACATCATTTCACCACCTCCTTGTCCCCTGAGGGCTGACATACCATCACACTCAGCAAGTGCCTGTCTGTGCAAGCTCATGTACTGTGTGTGTGTGTGTGTGTTACAGGGCATAAAACAAAGACAATACTTTTATTGGTTTTATACAGTATGTGATCAGTGAACAGTGTTGAACAACAACAATGACAATATATTCAGTCTCTAAATAGAATATTTACATGAAATCAATAAAAAAATAACCAAGACTCAATTGAGCAATTTGTCCAAAACGTAATATCTCCTCTGTGTGTGTGTGTGTGTGTGTGTGTGTGTGTGTGTGTGTGTGTGCGTGTGTGTGTGCGTGTGTGTGTGTTTCTCCCTAGATGTGCCCTTTCCCTTACCCGTCATGTAATTTATGACCCTTATCTTTGTGGCTACTTGTTAAATCTTTTTCATTTTCTACAAAGACAAAATTGTGTGTGAGACAGCTTTAAAAAGATATAATATTCCCTAAGTTAAATTTGCTTTAAATGATCAAAATGTATCTTTAAATGCTTAATGTTACTCATATTTGAAATTCCCAGCATGTGTGCACCACAATAACTTTAAACATATCATACAGGTATGAATCATACAGATTCTTTTAATTTTTTTATTTTATCTTTTATTTATTATGTTTTAAGCGCACCTCACTATTGTGATTATTTGGCAAGGTGTCTTTTACACTTCTGAACTCACTGTCCAAGCAATCCTATTGAGCATCTTTGGAAGGAGCTGAAACATGCTGTCTGGAAAAGGCACCCTTCAAACCGGAAACAACTGGAGCAGCTTGCTCATGAGGAGTGGGCCAAAATACATGCAAAGAGGTGCAGAAGTCTCATTGACAGTTACAGGAATCGTTTGATTGCAGTGATTGCCTCAAAAGGTTTTGCAACAAACTATTAAGTTAGGGGTACCAATATTTTTGTCCAGGTCTGTTCCATGAGTTCATTTTTTTTATAATTCCGTTGAAGCATGGTTGAAAAGCAATGTCTGACTTTAATTGGTTAACATTCATAGAATTCTTATTTATTATTACTTTTGTCAGATTAAAGTTATTTGTGTGACCATTGTGAGTTTTTCTTTCATTGACCAAAGGGTACCAACAATTTTGTCCACGTGTGTATATTTGAAAATACTACTACTTATATACTACTTACTAATATATAATAATAATAATACAAAATAGCATTTTGTGCATTTTATACAATATATCAGAAAACTGTGTGATCTCTGTACACTGTGCAAAACGCTTCATTTTTATTTGATTACTTTTTTGCATAACTGCAAGTACACTTGCATAGGAGTCATCATCCAATGTTCAAGGACAGAATGCTAGTTTGGCAGGTACAGTATTCTGATGATCAAGATCAAAATTATCTATTTTATTTCTGTCATTTTGTGACACAGAATAGGCTGCTGTCTCTGTTGTGTTTGGCATGTTGTCTCTCTCTCTGTGTGTGTGTGTGTGTGTGTGTGTGTGTGTGTGTGTGTGTGTGTGCGCGCGCATTATTTTCTCCATTTTTCCCCCAAAAGTCCAAAAACCATGCAGGTACAGTATGTGAACTGGTTACTCAACATTACACTTGGCCGTGGAAAAAAGTCTAAAGACAAAATATGTGATGTAGTATTTTAAAAAATTGACGCTGTCATTGAATCACTGAATTTCCCTTTTATCTCAATACTTTTGACCACCACTGTAGATGCGAGTGATAGTGAAATTACTGAAGAAAAATGAATAAATGTTTAGATTTGATTAGATTTTGTGGTATGTCCGAGATGTAGACATGCAGTTTATACAATACTAAAGTGCTAGCTATACACGTAGTTGTAAGCATGTTCCATTTCCCCAACACTACAGTAAGAAAAAAGGCTTAGAGGTTTGACTAGATTTGGCATGAAGCGAGAAATTGTTTATCATTCCTTTGCTCGTATTTTCCTCCTGATTTTTCGGTGGGTGAGTCAGTGTGAGCAACTGCCAAGTAAATCTTGTAAGGTTGAATAAAAATCCTCTGCACTTCTGATTGCCACTGCATGCTGACATTGATTGGGACAAAACCCTTAATTGGGGAAGAATAAGCAGAAAAGATGAACAAAGTAAGCAATGCAAAGGCTTTTGTTTATCTCGCTTGTAAGAACATGCCGATTATTCCCAGCGCAGATTTAACTGTCAAACATTAAAAAATAAATCTTGATAAATGTCTGATGTGGTTTTGCTCTGTTGTTGTTATCATCACAGAGAGCAAACACAGTTAAGCATTGCACCAAAAGCTTTTTATACACAACTAAGTTTCTAGTATCAGAATTATGTTGGCGTACATTTACACTCTGTCTCTTGTTACGAGCATCTGTGTGTATGGAACGATTTTCAAATTATGGGTTGCAGCTGAACATGTTCCTGTGGCTTAACAGTATGTGTGTGGCCTATTTATCTTTTACTACTGTATGGTTCAGCTCTTCTTTGCTTCAATTCAATTATCAGTTGTTTAAATCTGATCTGTGAATGAGGTCGAAATCTCATCAAACTGGATAAATCCTCACTACGATTAACAGTAATACATAAAAAAAAACATTCACATGGAGCAGATATAATACTGTGTACTTAATGTAACAGCCTGAGCAGCAACCTCATTTCCCCTCTCGTCTGTTCCAACCACTCAGCATTCAGCATCACCAGTGCACTAATCACCGTCCTAATCGTCTTCCATCATCTGCACCAGGATCTCACTGGGTCATGACTTAAGTTAGATTGGGTTTTATGCCTAAATGATTCATCTGTGTGGCTTAACAAACTTAAAAATCATTCATCTGAAACTGCTCAGGTAGAGACAGTGGACTGGACATGAGAGACAAAAACGTGCCAAAAATGAGACACGGACAAGTCCTTCAGGAAGTCTTTTGAGACATTTTGAGACAGTTCAGTGTGGAAGTGAGGAAGAAAAATGTTCCCTCCTTTTTGTATAATTTTGTTGGGGACTTAAATAAGTCAATTTGATTTTTCTCCCCCTATTTCAATTCAAAATGTAATTTGTCACATACACAACTATACACCGTATGATATGCAGTGAAATGCTTACATGACTGTTCATGACTTTAGACGGGAAAGGTAGGGGGGAAAAAGAAGACAGATTTTTCTGCAATAAAAAAGAAAACACAAAAATTTACAAATTACACTCACTCACTCATCATATGCTGTATCACTTTATCCTGTATACAGGGCTGCGGGGGCCTGGAGCCTATCCCCGGAGACTTAGGGCACGAGGCGCGGTACACACACACACACACACATTACGGGCAATTTGAGAATGCCAATCAAAATAATCTGCATGTCTTTGGACTGTGGGAGGAAACCGGAGTACCCAGAGGAAACCGCACCAAGCACGGGGAGAACATGCAAACTCCACACACACACACACACACACACACACACACACACACACACACACACACACACACACACACACACACACACCAGTGGGGGGAATTGAACCCGGAACCTGGAGGTGCAAGGTGACATTCAAATAGAAGGTAAATTCAAATAGAAATATACAAAATGATACAGGAGGTGCAGAATGTGCAATATGGAAGGGTGTAAGAGACGATATGGTGCGCAGTTATGACTGTAGCAGTATGAGTGAAACATGAAGTATGAAATTAAGTGACGAGTGTGTCAGCAGCAGTGGTATTGTCTATGTTTGAGAATTGTCATGAGCAAAAAAAAAAAAGTGCAAATGTGCAATGTGTTGAGCAATGTACTGTAATGTGCTCCAAAACAGGTGTGAAGTCCAATCAGTTTAGTCCTATGTGCTCTGCAGGTTGAGAACCTCACGATCAACCCGAGAACCTATTGTGATCTCATAAGAAGATCCCCCATCCGGAGCATTAATATGTGTAGAGTGAAAGAGCTCAGAGACCTGTGATAACTTGTTAAAGATATAGTAAAAAATATAGGAACCTTTAAGGATAATATTGAATGCCTATAGATATATTACTCATCACGGTGAGCTCTGTGATGAAATGAGTGTTGCTCTGATAAAAGAAAAAAAGACACGGTGAGTGTTTTTGTTTCTGCTCTAACACACCTGATTCAATCATCAGGTAATTACTAATTCCTATATAAACTGATTCAGGTGTGTTACTGCAGGGAAAACATCAAACCTAGAGAGCACATGGTACCTGAGGGCGTGTAGACTAAACAGAGACTCTGTGGCTTGAACCAACTGATCTTCTGTTTTCATTATAGTGTGGCAGTCAGTAGAAATGATAAGGGTATGAGTGTGTACAGTGATAACAGTATCCATGACAGCTACACTGTTTACCTTCTGTTATACTGGTATAATGTTACAAGCTTGGATGTATCCAATGTGTGTGTGCGTGTGTGTGTGTGTGTCTCTGTGTGACTCATTCATTCTACTCAGTGTTTAGGAATTAAGACGAAATCATCACACTTTTCTTTGTTCCATGCTAGTCTTTGCGTACTCCAGCATTATGCTAGCTTGATCACTAGCTAGCTGACAGCTTTTGATGCTAGCTTTGTAACTGTAGTGTCGAAACTCTACTTATCCGTAATGTTTATATGTAAAGAATGCCATACTAAAATGATAAATGAACAATGTTACCTTGTTGTCACCTGTGGGTTTATGTCTCCTGAAAGAAACCGACATACACACTATTAGCATATTGATTTACCACAGTATGCGTAATGTAATGTGTGTGTGCAATGCCTCACTATAGACAGTGTTCGTATCGTCCACGCACAAACATATCTCAGAACAAGAGACTTCTGCAAAAGAGGACGATTTGCTCACGACACAGTACACTACTTAATAAAACTGTGAAATTTTATAACAATAAACATCATAACTGTTACTTGGTCCCGTCCGATTACATGTCTCGCGGAATTGTTTCGTCCCCTTTTTCAAACTCCGTTCCCATTCACAACCACTTCCTGTCCTCGCCTGATGCTGACAGCTGTTTCTCTGAGGACTCATGACTGCAGATGCTCAATAGTTCAGGACTGGAGTTTCCTATAGTCTACCTGAGCCTCCAATATCGAACTGGAATCCATATTAAGGTAAAAATAAATCTGTTGTTATACTGAACTTCCAGTCTCACACAGTATTATGTGGATCAATCCCTGCTATCTGTTTCACCCAAAAGAGGAATCTTGAGGTCCAGTTCCTCTCAAGGTTTCTTCCTATTGCCATCTCAGGGAGTTATTCCTTGTCATCGTCGCCGTCGTCCTCGGCTTGCTCATCATGGACCAGCTCATCACTTTGATTAATATACATTCACATTTTATACAAACTTAAATCATTCTTTTGATCAGGTAAAGCTGCTTTGCGACAATGTTAATTATTAAAAGTGCTATACAGATAAAACTGAACTGAATTGAATAAGAGCGGAAATAATGTTCAACTGCACAACTGCAGTACTTCCTGTTCGCTACTGGGAAAATGTGCGGCAAATCAGACATCCAAACTGTAAATCTTTGCACAGGGGGTCTTCAAACCAAACTGGGATTTTTGATTGTGCAGAATAACAGAACACAGTTATGAAAATAAAAATGACTGTTATTTCTCTATAATGCACTTAGAGCATCCCAGCGTTTCACTAGTGCTTGGATACCATCAAGGTAGAAAGTTTCTCAGTATACTGTATCCAAGCCATGATCAGACTGCCTGCTTCACATCTGAAACTCTGGCCGCCCAGGAACTCCTTTAATGGTCCAAACATGTGGAAATGGCTTGCAGTGAGGTCAGGACTGTACACAGATGTGGCGATAACTCCCAGCCGAGTTTCTATAATGTGCATGTGGTGTTCGTGAATAACTGCATGTAGGGTTCCCGCAGGAACATTGGAGACAAGTTGCTTACACATTTCATACTCATTTCCCTAATTTTTCTTTAATTCTGTAATGCTCCTTTGCACCAATGACCATTGTTAAAAGGGCTCTATAAATAAAATGGAATTGAATTAAAACAAGGTATCTGCCAAATTTTCCAGGATCAGGCATTCCTCTCATGGAATCTTCATGGGAATGACTTCAGTGGGCTCCGGGCCACCTCAGCTGCGATCATTATTCACAGATGTACAGCCTGCTTTAAAACGCTTGCATCATTCGAATGTTTCACTGCGGCTAAGAGCCCCATCACCGTACTGTGCTCCAAGTCCTCTGTAAATGTCAATACGTTTTATTCCTTCCTTCACAATAAACTTCATTTTATCCTAATTCAATTGGGATAAATGCTTGTAGATCTCCTGAATACTTGCATTTATACCTCAGCTGTAGCGCTCGCTCATCTTTCTTTAACTGTCTGAAATGAACACTTATGGACCATTGATCAATGTTGTCATACAGCATCAAGGTTTACATTAAAGCCTTTTTGACTGATTACAGGTGAACTGCGCACTCTCGATTAAGTTCACCTAATTATTATTACTTAGACATGGAGGTGATGAGCTACTATCTGGAGCAGGTATGAGAATCAGTTGCTGGGATCTCAGCTTGGTAAATGATGATTAAGGTAGGTGTGTCTCAACATCTCAGTCTTTGGATTATGTCTGACGATACTGCCATCTTGTGGCAAAATGTACACAGTGCAGGTTTGTTGAGGTGATGGAAGTAATGGAATAAAGCTTAAGCCTCAGTATTCTGTATGCTTAATGTTAAATCAGACTTAAAAGTTCCAAATAACTGCATAAATGTATGTTCGAATTCTCCATGCAATAACCCACTGACAGTAAAGCACATTTATGTACTTTGTTTGTACAAAGAGTGTTCAAGTCAAACCAGGAATTTGTGCAGATTGTGATTGTGCAGAATAACAGAATACAGTTACACAGTTTCACTAGTGCTTGGAAACCATCAAGGTAGAAAGATTTCCTCAGTACTGTATAAATATTATTTTATTGGTTTAAAAAAACATTAGCCAATTAGATTTTAGCATACATTTGACAGGGTTAAAAAAAAAAAAAAAAACACATGCCTTTTAGCACCGCATATTCAGATTAATGCTCACGATAAAATGTTCCATACACACACCAATGGGAAGAGAATTCACAGGATTGGAACTAAACAGCTGTGTTGCCATAAGGAAACTACTTTTAGTGAGACTAATTAGAAAAAAAGTGTGAATTTAATAAGGAGCATAAAGATTGGACTTCAGAGCGATGGACTTTGGTGGTCTGGTGAGGTCAGATTGACCCTGTTCCAGATTGATGGGTGCATCAGGGTAAGTTGGGAATCATACATTCTGTAATGCCCACTGTTTGCCTTTCTACATGGCCTGTTTCAAACTGCAAACACGACTCCATGTGGCTTTCTTCTTGCCACTCTTCCATAAAGGCCAGATTTGTGAAACACACAACTTATAGTTGTCCTGTGGACAGATTCTCCCACCAACGGAGTTGTGCATCTCTGCAGATCCTCCAGAGTTACCATGGGCCTCTTGGCTGCTTCTCTGATTAATGCTCTCCTTACCATTCAGTATTTGCTTTAACTTTGATGTAACCTTAAAAGCAAATACTGAATGGTGACTCTAGTGAGGCTATGCAGACAATTGTTTAAAAGGAGAAATAAAAAGCCTTGATAGATGAACATGCAGAACTCACAGTACATACAAACATGCAGGAGGTTTGTGCAACAGTATAGGTACAGTAACAATGGAGGTTGGTTGATTTAGTGATTCAAAGGACAGGGGTGACATCTAGTAACGGTGAAGAAAGATAACATGTCTAAGATCAATTTGACTCAGCCAGGCAAATGATTCCACCTCTCAGGATTTTAAGATCAAGCACTGGGATTGTTTCTCAGTGTTCACTCTTGAGACTGGGCATCGGTGGCTCGGTGGTAGGTGTTTCGCCTGCCATGTGGAAGGCCCGGGTTCGATTCCCAGTTTGAACCCCTGCCACGGAATGCAGTGTGGTCCCTAGTCTGGATAAAATGGGAGGGTTGTGTCAGGAAAGGCATCCGGTGTAAAACCTGTGCCAAGCTTGTATGTGTGGACCAGATGGTCTGCTGCGGTGACCCCTTGCCGGGAGTAGTTGAAAGACCAACAACTCTTGAGACCAACCTCCTTTATTTCTTAAGTTTATCTTTGTCTACTATTCATTCTGAGAAGTTTCATTTTTCTTGCTTATATTTGTGGTCATTTTCTGGGCAATATACCAAATAATACAATGCCAACAGAATGCAAAATGGAAGAAGAAAATGTTTTTAATATATAATACTCCTTCAGACCTTGCAGTGTTGACTAAGCAAGACAAGGGAACAAATATTCAGCATGCATCATGGTTAACAACTAGTTGATCCAACACACATGTTGTTAGCTGTGGGAGCTGCTAATTCAAAACCTGCAGGGCATTCACCCTTGCACTTGGTCCAAATTGAGGGTCAGATCATGTCCTCATCTCAGACTTTATGTTGGACCAGACTGAGACATCCACATCTGCAAAGTGTCTTAGAGTGCTTCCACACATTAGTTTGTTTTGTTTTGCTCTGAATCATTTGATGAATTTGTAAATTTGTAGTGTTTTTCTATTATATAGTTGTTCTATTTCTATTTTATAGTCTATAGTTTTTCTATATTAATTATCTTCGTCTCTGATTAGTCAGTTGTGTCTGATGCGAGAACAAAAAACAAGAAATACAAGAAGATGATCACTATTGGTCATTTAAACGGACAGAAGCCTGAAGATGTGAGAAAGCACTCGTAGTGTGTTTGTTTGGTTGACACCTGAGCGCGATTACTTCAGACCAGCGCAAATGAAACATATACAGGAGGAAAACATAAAAATATCAGTGTTTGACTCAACCAGACCAAACAACCCAGGTGTGAAAATACCTTTAAAGGTTCCATACTTTACCATTTTAACAAGTTAACACAGATCTCGACGATTCCTCCAACATGCTGTGTCAGTGTTTATGTAAATGAGCTGCTGCTGCACCACCCCCCATCAGAGAACAGAGCAGAGCTGAGCAACAAGCCAGGGGAGTGGTACCTTCTTATATGAGGTCACAATAGGGGAAAAATTTGTTTTTCCCTTGAAAAATGTTTAAGCCTTGGCCAATACAAAAATGGAAAAAAAAGGACAAAAAGAGGAATTTTGGTTTCAAAACATACATTTAGTTGGATGTTTAAAAATCACTAAAAAGTTTAATTTTGCATTATAGGTGCCCCCTAAAACAGGTACATTAACTCGGATAAGATCTGGCATTTCGGGTACTACATTAAAATATTACTTTTTTTATTAAATAAGTTGGGGTAAACATTGAGCAGTACATTCATTCTTGAGCTCTTTTGTGTCATATGTTATGTACTGTACTGTAGAGGGTATCACGTGTGAAAGGTGATTGTGAAAGCTACTATTATTGCTATTATTATTATTACAGGTAGTCCCCGACTTATGAATGAGTTCAGTTTCGTAAGCACTTTTGTAAGTCCGATTTGTTCTTAAATGAGACAAAGTGAGTCTTACTGTACATGCCTTTGAGATGAATAAACAATGTAAAGCATACTGTACCAACCCACTTGACGAAATCTGTCCCCTTTCCTCACACTACCATCATGTGGCCAAAACTGCACCTGTTATCACATAACAGCGCCTTTAAATTGCAATAAAGAGGACTTAATCTCAATGTTTTTTCTGCGCCTTTAAATTGCGAGGGGCATCTCGGCCGCCATTTTGTCTCAGAGCTGTTTTGCACTGTATTGGATTATGAACTGTTTTTTGTTGAGGATTTTAAGATGTTGAGAAAATTTGGATTACTCACAATCAGGACAGTTTTACAGGGCGGCCATATCTGCGGAAGGTCGTAACTTGACTGAGTGTAAATCGGGGACTACCTGTTTATAATATTTAGTAAAAGTAGTAATATTGAGACTAAGACAACATGATTTGAATAATGAACCCCTCTGGAGGGTTTCTTTTATTAGACAAAGTCATTTTTGATCGTCATGATGCATTTAGTAGATTAAACCAAAAAAAGAAAAAGAAAAGAAAAACATAATAATCCTCCTGCTTTAATAATAACAACTGAACCTCTGTATCAAAATGCACTGTTCATTAACAATATATACACACACACTCAGGCCTGTAGTAGCACTAATGATACATGGGTGGGTGTGAATACACGGTCAGCCTGAGAGTTGTGCTTAGTAGATTCCACATGACGTAGTTTAGTGTTTAAATCTGTGTAAAGAAATGTCGATTTCATATACAATGGAAATGTGATGTACATTATATTTAAAAAATAATAAAGTGTTATAGTAGTCTGTTTGGTGAGGTGCTGAAATACTGAAGTGTGCAACAGATACGAGACCCTTCATAATAAGTTCATATCCAGTGAGAAGCCTAGATGGAGAATACAGTTCTGTTTAAACTCTAAACCTTACATACTTCTGCTAATCACTTCGACCTGATGAATCCCCATAGCACTCAATAAACATAGAAAATAAAACACGTTTATGCAGTGCAGTAAACACAGTGACTACAGAGACGTTAGTGTTAGCAGAAGGAATATCGGGACCCGCTAAAAAGTGTATGTACGATTGTACACGATCTTTACTTACATCCGGTATGTTTACAATCTCTCTTTTATATATATATATAAAAGCCAGAAAAGGCATTAGCAGTTCCAGACTGTAGGCCATTAGCATCCAGGCTAATGCAGAGGGATGTGTCACTGTGAATGTAGTATTGAGAGAATTAAAAAAAAATAAAAAAATCAATGTTTTTCATTACATTGCACCCAAAAAAACCTTCCACAAATCTAACTAAACCAACTGCATGATCATTTAGTATGCTAAGCTAAAAAGCTGCAAAATGCTACACAAATTCTGAGGAAATCTCTGCCACTCAGTAATCTGCTACTGATGGGACCAAGTTCGATTCTTGTCAATGATCGGTTCATTTCCTGCGCATTTTAAAAGATGGATTATGAAAAATGCAGATCGGTTTTAATCAATACAAATGACCAAAACACATTGCACGTTTTTTTTCTCTTTCTGCACACCTGCGTAACTGCTGTGTAGAAGAAACAAGCTTAAAGTCCAAGGAACACGCGTGCATGCAATGCTGATAACCGCACATGCTCACAACACAGTTGTACGGGTAAGCGGAACTAGCCATATAACCGTGTTACTAACCAGAAAAAAAATGTGTTAAATTTGTAATAAATGCGGTGTAACTTTGAAAGATGTGAACTCGATTTAGCGCAGGGAAAGCTTCATACAAGACTCAGCTGAACTTTGGAATGCATTTTTGCACAGAACAACAGTTGTGGAATTTGGCGTCACGGTCGGTGTGCAGAGTAGACGACCTGTGGTAATGTACTTATATGCATCTCAACTTATTTGTTGAGTCAGATCTAAAAACAGATCTGTGCGATTGAACCGATTATTAATCGATCATCTTTTGGTTTTCCCAAACCCATGATCGATTATGAAATCCCATCACTACTGTCTACATTTGTTATTAAAATAACCTACAGTTAGTTAATCTTAGGAATGAAAGATGCTCTGGACAAAAGGTGCTCTTAGGGGGAAGAGACAAAAACTTTTTCTTTTTTTTTGTCGAAATCTAAATTATTTACGCTACTGTATATAACACATGGCTTTCACTTGAATTCATTTTCTCAACTTTCTAAAGTATTAATGTTTTTTACAGAGATTTTTGTCACATGATTTTGATTTCTCTGGCTACAGCACTAACATTGACTCCTTCTTTCCGCTATACACTAAGTTGCCAGTTTATTAGGTACAGCTTAAACAGGTTTCGCTCTGCTATGCAGAACCCAGCAACAGATGATAAGAACTTATTAGCGTGAGGGTAATTGTATTATTTATTTATTTATTTATTTTTTATACATTTTATAAATATAGAGCTGCATTTTGTAGATTTATGAATTCTCACTGAACAGTGAAACTCTCTTTACCTTTTTCCTGGGAGAAAACAGGATTAAAGGCCACTCAAGATGGGTAGGAGCACAGTTGTGCATTGTGAATCGGATCCTTCAAAAAGAAAAGAAGTGGAAGATTTGACTTTCTCACAGAGAAGAATCTTGCAAATCAAAGAAAAGCTGTGTTTATTAGCGTTACCGTGGTCACGGGATTCTGAATCAGAATCAGTTCCAGAATCAGGTAACTTTTTTTTTTTTATTTAAGTCCTGCTTATACCTCTAGCTAAGTACCTAAAAAACTGGCAACGTAACTAAATAAAGTTAAATGAACGAGTGTGCTCAGATTATATTGTTTTGATTATGCTCTTTATATTCAAAAGCAGCTTTCGAGCCATCACACCCCAGAACCATCAGATTGAAGGATTTTGCTTTTCTAAACCTGACCTGACCTTACTCTGGAAAGGTGCGATAAGCTGGATGTTCCATTCGTGCTGACATTATTACAGGGTTTTACGGGATGATGTCACAACTCAGGATCCACCTGATGATTAAATGCTACAGACTAGCACGGCTATAAAGTACTCCTCTCTTTAACTCTGATTATCTTCAAGAGAAAGAGAGAGAGAGAGAGAGAGACACATCTAGGTACTGAGGGAGAAAAACTTATTCAAAATCTCAGCTCATTCTTGTCATATTCACAATCCTATACAAAAAACCGAGCTCAAAAATATGTATACCATATATACATATAGAGATATATATAGTTTATGGCAAACTAAACTATTAAAAAAATAAAATGGGGGAAAATTTGTCTTTTCTCTCCAATTCATGCTACAGAAATGCATGGTTATGTACAATTTAAAAAGTGTAAATGTAAAAAAAAAAAATAAAGGGTTGCTGTTAAGGATGAGACCATTTAAGTAAAGAAAAAACAACTCAATTGTCAGTTCTTGATGGTTAATCAGTATAAACACCTCGCGCTGGGGCAACCTGTCACGTTGGTTCTGTAAAGACGCTGAGGGTCATAAAACGAGTAAACACACACTAAACAAACCACACAGATCTCTCACACACACATTCACACATTTTCCTACGTAACCAACAATTATACTTTCCATTCATCATTCTCTCTAACACTTACTTTTTAACTCCACATCCGTCACTCAGACTGTAAGTCCATATTTTAATCTCTGTCACTTACTCAAACCATACTCGTCTCGCGTTTTCAAAATATCCAAATATCAACTTTGCTTAACTTATCACATCCCCTTCCCATCACACTCTCTCTCTGTCTTTCAGAGCAGCATGGATTCCTGCATGGCGAAGGCCTCCTGTCGGTAATGAACTCCTCCGAACACAGTAGGCATCTGTTTCCTGCCAGTCACGGGCCTGTAGTGCATCGTGCCATCTGAAACGGGCACTGACGGGAAGCTGAACTCTTGCCCGGGACGTACAGGTGAGAGCTGGGCTTTTTGAAAGCTCGATGAGCGGGGTAACCCACCTGGAGGGACCCGCAGGGACGCCATACCCGCATCCATCTCACCGTGCCAACCCTGGCTTTGCCACTGCCTCTCGTATCGCTGATCCATGTGATGAACAGGCTGCCTCGGGAAATGCCTGCTTTCAGCAAAGTTGTCCATCTGGCCTACAAAATCAGCATCGAGTGGCTGCCGCCGAGACGTGGCATATATGTTATTCATCATCACTTTTTCTGGTGAACGATTTGGGGGTGTGGAGCGTGCTGTAGTACCGTATGCCCTTTCATCATACGCCTTCTCATATGCTGCTCTGTTCTCTGGGTGCATTTTGGGGTGATAGGGGAAATATGGTGTGTTCTGTAAAGGTGGGCGAGAGTCAGACATCAAGTGTACAGGTGGATTTTTGGGGATTCTGAAAGTTGGAGCAATGATACCACCACTAGGGGGCCTTGTAGGACTTCCATGTTTAACAGACGGAGCCATGTGCTGATGAGACGGATCTGGAACCTGCAGAAATTCTGAAACGTCTGCAACATCTCCATCGGACAATGGGACGTTGTCGTACTGTGAGGCGTTAGAGCCGCGGTTAGAGCCGGGTGCGAAGCCTCGAGAGCGAGGGCGAGAACGACGCGGCTGTTCACTGGCCACTGACATGCTGGGAGAAGAGGGTACCGTGCTATTGGGGATCACTTGGCCCTCCATCATGGCTGCCAGTCTGCCCTCGGATGGCTTCACCCAGCGTGGCCCGATGTCCTTCCGACCTACATTCAAGTTTAGACTCGGTGGCGCGTGCGGTTTTGCGCTCTCGCTCGGCACGTCTTCCTTGATTCCCTCCCTATTCTCTGTTTTTTGTGGCCTTCTACCCTCACAGTTTTTTTTCTCTCCGTTTTCCGGAATGGTGATTTCCGTGGCTGTGCTTGGAGAGGGTAGAGCCTCCATCCGCCCATTAGCGATGTGATTGGCTTTCTCTGGCGCCAATCCCTCAGGCTCTGGTGGAAGCTGGCCCAGCGGCTTTGTAGGAAACTCGTCGTCTTTACCTACACAGAATATTGAACAGCTAGTCAGGGCACAGGAAATGATAAATATCACATGTCCTCCAACCTATACATGAATATTCTAGCATTTTTCAACCTGGTCTCTATTCAGCGTGTCTGTAGTGTGCATGAAATAACCACTGACAAGAACTTAGTACGTTTTCTTGGACTAAGGGAAGAAGGGAAAAACAACTGTTTACTCGAAAGCAAGTATAGACAACGATGTCACAATGATGCAAAATAAAATCAAGAATTCTTTACCAAAGTTGCATTTGTATGGGTTTTGTTGACCTATGCAATATATAAAGTACTTTCGCTTTCCTACCATCAAGACCATCAGACTGTTCAGAAACAGTGGATTATAAAACTTTTAGTCCCCAATTTACAGATGCCTTTGAATGAATCATTTATGAATGCACCTAATGAAAAGGTTGCACATAAACATTTATTAATTCCCCAACAACTGCTTAGAGATTGTAGCATTATAAGTGTTTCGAATAAACAGGTTTTAGATTAATTATACTACAGATACACTTTATTGATGAGTAGGTAAACATCAGATTGAAAAATATTAGAATATTGAAGAGTCGAAGAGTTTCATTACAAAATGTCTATCAATTTTAAGAGATTTTGTGGGCAAGGCTTTTTAAAAATCGATTATACTCATCTATTATAGAAACAAGTCAAGTTATAGAAGACTATTATAGAAACAAGAGAAGAAAATATAATAATAATATGTATTTATATTATAAATTTATACAGTACCAGTCAAAAGTTTGGACACACCCTCTAATTCAATACTAGAGACTTAAAAACTATAAAATAACATATGGAATTGGTTAATTAACTAACAACAACCATCACCACAACAACAATTAGTTATTTTAAGACACAAAAGGCAAGTTGACGTGGAATAGCTCTAGCAAGAACAATATTGTCGAGTGCATATGCAAAACCCATCAAGCACCATGAAGAAACTCTAATGGCTCTCATGAAGACCTTCCCAGGAAAGCAAGAGCAAAACCTCTGCTGCAGAGGAGAACTTCACTTAGAGCTACCAGCCTCAGAAATCACCAATTAATAAAAAACACCTCAGATTAGAGACATTATTAAGTCTTTACAGAACATAAGTAGCAAAAACATCTCAGTATCAACTGTTCAAAGGAGATTATTGCATATTGTTGACGCCTTCAGCATTGTTTTACAGTCTAGAAAGTAATAATCAGGGAAGACGATGGAACTGGAAGGTGTGTCCAAATTTTGACTGGTACTGGTAAAATCTTTATTTACCCTAAATAACAAATACAGAGTAATAAAAGATCAACAATAGTATGTTGCAATACAATGTTAAAATTACAAACAATAATAAAAAAAAAAATAAAGCAAATAAAATAAAAATTAAGCTAAGTAGTATTAATGCTTTTAATCCGAATATCTTTTTATATAAAAATGAAATGAAATTTAAAATTTAATGAATGCTACAATAATTTTTAAGTCTTGTCTGTTTCACCCTCTTGGCCCTCGATGTTATAGCCCACTCTCTTAAAATCATAGGTCTGCATAAAATAAACATATAAATGATAACACATTTTTGCAAAGAAACTCCTCCTCTGTCAACCGCGTAAACAAACATACAGTACTTGCTTGCGATGTGACCATGTGTAATCACTACATATGAGTTAACTGAGAAAAAAACAACGTAAGGGTGTAGAATGCATTCTGGAAACCAACCTCACTTCATAATCACACACAGCTCTGCAAAAACAACACTAATAAACGGATAAATAAACAAACAGTAAAGTGTAAGCGGTCATGCAGCGGAACAACCTTCAGAGAATCACAAAAAAGAAAAAGGAAAAAAAAAAAGAAAACGTTAGTGTCCACATTCACTGTGAGGGGGGGAAAAGGTCAAGCAACAGCTCTCACCACATCAAATACAAGACTGGGGAACAAACACGGATCACACAAGTCATCAGAAATCATGTGAGGCCCAGCAGGATGTGTTGAGAAGTGCTTCTCGTGAGCATACAGGTGACACACGGCAGGTACAGTACATGATATTCACATGTCAAACAGTAATAAAGAAAACAGACATGACGACAGGGATGGTCCTGTTGACTCTGAGACTGCACAAAGTCCAATTTGTTTTAAATCCAACAAACAGTGTCTAGGACACTAACAATACAATTGGCTATAAACAGTATAAAACTACCACAATCCACGATCCTTGTTCTTTAGAATTTACATTTAGGCATTAGGCGTGAGTGGTTGCGGGTTAAGACTTGGCAGTCGTGGGATTTGAACCTGGGATGTTCCGAACCGTAGTCCAATGCGCCTCCATAGTTATCGCTTGGCGCTTCTTAGCAGTGCCAGCTTCATCCCCGCTGCTTTTACGTTTGTTCGTATTTTCGAAAGTTCATAACTCGAATGTTTGTATGTAGGGGAGACTTGCAGTATGGAGTTGATATCTAAAATGCCCCTAGAGAGGCTTTGCATTCACAGAATTGTTTAATGCCTTTCATTAAGTTTCTAAACATATGAGGAGAAATAAATGTTCAGACATTTTTAAAAAAATATGCTTCTATTTTGCTCAACATTAAACATAATGCATTGCTGCCTACTTGTACAATTCTTACACGCATGGCAAATTTGTTTAGCTGTACATTGAAAATCAACAGATAATTATCCCAGTTGTCATCTAAACCATTTCCACATGTTTGGACTATTAAAGGAGTTCTGGGAGGCTCTAGGAAGCATCGTAGCCCTAGCGTACTGAAAAAACTTTCTACCTTGAGGGTATCAAGGACTTGACACTGAAATTTGGAGTGTGAGACAGTCGCCATGGAATATGTGCTGAACATGTACTGAATAAAAAAAGTGTCTGAATACTTATTTCTCTTTAAAAATAACTTTTAACTTGGTTTTATTTGTCTCTCTTGTATTGTAATTGAGTACAACCTTTTTAACATTAGTAATGTATTATTATTATTATTATTATTATTAATGTCCACCTGTATTAATGATGATTTTGGATGAAGTGAATAGATTTTATTTTTAGTACACGACAGATTGAATGCCTCCCCACTGAGCTACTCAGCAGGCCATTATACTGTCAGGCGATGATATGTGATCTAAAATAGCAAGTGTGCGCGCGCACACACGGACACAATCACCCCCGAATTACCTACCCTGATCTGTCCTAACCTAACCAAATATCTTGATTCTAATTATCTTATCCCACTCTGAAAACTTCAGAAACGCTCTTCTTGAACCGTTTCTGGGGTTTCCAGGGGACACAAATGTCACAGAAGAAAAGAATACCACACACATACAGTACAAAGGCTTTGTTACTGACAAAAAGGACAAGATGGGAGGATGTGTACGAGCATGAGTGTGTGTGTGTTCATTTCAGAAGGTGCAGAGGGCCAGGCGTGGGACACACAGGAGAGGATGGCTGACAGACAAGACACCGTTGCCCACCGGTTGTGTTTGATGGACGGGGTTTTGTCCCCGTTCCCGACCGCGCTATTGTTGACTGGAGCCGAGTTCAGTTCAGAGGAAGAGAACGAGAAGATCAAGAGTCAGACAGATTAGATGAGATTAAGGCTTTTAGACTTTCAAGTTCAGTCGAGAAGAACGAGAGTGAGAAGCGTCCGAGGGAGGATCAGATGAGAAACAAAAAACGAGAAGAAGATGGTTCCATCAGATAAGGAGAAAAATAGATAAGAAGAACTAAACTCAGTGAAATGAATAGACGAGGGGGAAAAGAGTAGATAAAGCTAGAATGAGATTAGACCAGATGTGAAAAATTAAACCAGAAGACACAAATAATGCACTGCAACAATCATATATGCGGGGGTTTGTATGTGTGAACACAAGAATATTGTCTCAACAGTAATTAGTCAGCAAATCCTGTTTTATTATGTTTGTGTGTGTGTAATCCCAATGACATAATGCAAAGGGACTTTCGATAATATTAAATGATGGCTAATAAAATTTTAACTAAATCAAATAATAAACAAAAATAAGCACTACTCTCTCTAGCATCTCCGTTGTGTGAGCATGTGGCCGTTACCTGGAGGAGGAAGATCTAGTTTGGAGCGTCTGAGTTCAGTCATGGAGCTCTGGAGCTGCTCGATTACATAGTCGTCATCGTAGAAGAACTCCTTCGAGAGATTAACTTGAAGGAACTCGACAAGGTCCTCCATGGAGCACTTCATCAGGGTCTCTGGACACACACATGGACACACACACACACGCACTCTTGCATTGCTGTTCATGTGGTGACTGAACGTTCTCATATTTTACATGTCCTCAGAAACACACAGAGGTGCCGTTACTTTTGTGGAGCTTGAGGATGGTGTAGGACATCGCGGGCAGAACTCTCTCTCCCTCTAGAATGTAGATGTCCCATATCCTGAGGGTTAACGTGAACGGCGTCTGCCAAAAACAAATGAAAAAACACAGGTTTATAAGGATGTGCAAAGAGACAGAGTACATGTGCATGTGTCTAAGTGGTAAGAGACGATTTCCTCGGAAAAGGAACTTTTTGATTCAACGCCCGTATTAATGTTAACAGTTACAGTGTAATAGCCACGCCAAAGAGAAGGTGTTGAAGTAGACAGGGCCTCTTGTTACGGGTATACTGATATAAAGCCTGGCCAAAAACAAGTAATCATTTCAGTAGCGTCCGGTGAAAGCATTGGGCTTCATCATCAAGCAAAGAAAACAACTCAAGAGATTTGAAATTACTGGAACTGGGTTAAGAACCCTTCAACACCGTAGTCTCTAATTTTCTACATAATTCTCTCTTTCTCTATCTTCAGTTTCCGGGTTTGTTACTCTCTCTTTGTGTCCTTCTCTCTCTGTTCATCTCTCACCGTTATCTCTTTATCCATATTGTCCTCCCTTTGTTTTTCCTACTTCCTCTCACTCACACATCCATCCGTAGGTCTCTCTCTCTCTGTCCATGTCCATATCTCTGTTGATCTCTCCTGTCTTTCTCTCTCTCTCTCTGTGTCTCGTTTCACCAACTCCACCTTTATTCTAAACGTTTCTCTAACTAAATAACTGAATCCTTTGTACCACCGTTGCAGGTACCATTTAATGTCATCTGCTACAAAAACAGGAAGCAGGGGAAATATTTATTACACTTATTATATGTTATCATATTTCATGCATCATGTAATGATATTAATCCTGACTGGACTGAGAATGCAGTGTGTGTGTTCGACTCTTACACGATCCAGAAAGCACTGGAAGAACCACTTCATGGTGTAGAGACTGGTGAAAACCTCCTGGCTGTCCTGCAGAGGGAAACAAACACGCGCACACACACATAGTTATTAAAGAGAATACAAAAAAAAAAAAAAAAAAGCATTGTTTCTCAGCTTTATGATTTGTGACAATACAACAGGTGACATTTATTTTAGAAAGCAAAGCTGTGACTGTAGCTACAGAAGGATTTTTAGGATGATCACGCTGGCAATTAGACTAGAGTCCTTCTTAAGTTTTATCTTCATATTACCTGTTTTTTTTGCTGAAAATTCCCTTTTGTGCTTTTGACACATATTCGACACTGAAGTACAAAAGATCCCATTTATTGCTTGTGTTAAAATGGTCGCACTTGTCACCCCCTTGTATTTTATACCCCTTTTCCCCCCTAATGCTTTTCCTGCTGTACAGCGCCATCTGCTGCAGTTTAACAATCCCACTGTGCATTTTCTTGTATAAACACGTCTTTAGTCTGACCGACCCTGCACCTCTTACTCTACACTCGCACCTTCACCTTTATTCCTGTGTCTTTAATTTCCCTTGCCTTCAGCAATGTTTACTGCAAAAAATGATAAACAATTAACTCTGCTTGTTCATATCTCCCTGAGGTACATTGCAATGTTACAATAATAAAAAAATAACAATAACCGTAAGTAAATTTCAAGAAGATATTTAGCCAATAGAAGACACTGCATACACACAAAACATCAACAACAAGCTGCATAAGCAGTTTGTTACATGCTTACTCTGCTCTCAGGAGGCTTGATTAGCTAAAGTAAACCAGTTAATTCTCTCTCTCACACACACACACACACTGAAACTAATGAGATTCATTTTAATCTTAATGTTCCCTATATGAATTAATCATCCACTGACATTTAGCTAAATGGGATGTTTTTTTTCTTTCTCCCAGATAAATGCACGAAATGATTCTATTAAGACTAAATAAGAACTGATAAATAGTAGAAATAAAAGTCATTCTTGATCGCCCTCAGCATTAACTATAGTGAGGTAATGCTCATCAATCTCTGCTGTGTTCAGTACATGACGTCATGACTGCACATTATTTCTTTCCTAGTGTTTCAGACCAGTTTTTTTTGTTTGCTATAAAATTGAACACTCACTATGTTGAATTTTGAATTTGATATTAATGCACTTGGTATAACGTTATAATTCCTTTATGAACTGCTAACTCACAGGGACTTGTATAACAGATGCTCCATATATTACTAATGTGAGTAATCATTGATATGGTAAAGTTTTCTGTGAGGAGACATTGGTAGGTATCTCCAGTGACGATGCTTTGCAAAAGTCGGAGATAACGTTTGTCTTTCTTAATGGCCGTGTTGTGGTTTCTCTGCAGCATCAAGGAGCATTTACTTGTTTTATTAACTTGGAGAGAGAGAGGAAGAGCGGGGTTGGTAAGAAAAGTAACGTTCATACGGATAGCAGGACATAACTTGACTGGTGGACATTAAATTTGACTATAGTTCAGAAATTACCTATAACTTCAATACCACAAAGTTAAAATCAACTATAAACTCAATATCACGACATTACATTTGACTACAATTAACTACAAACACAATGTTAAAAGTAGCTATAAATTCAATACTACAACTTTAAATGTAACTAAAATACTATAGCACAACAAACATTAATAATAAATTCAATACCACAACATTAAATGTAACTATAACAGCATTAAATTGAACTACAATTAAATACAAATACACAATGTTTAAAAGTGGCTATAAATTCAATACTACAACTTTAAATTTAACTAAAATTACTATAGCATGACTTTAATATTAATTATAAATTCAATACCACAACATTAAATGTAACTATGAACTCAGTATCACGAAATTACATTTAATTACAATTAACTACAAATACAATTCCACAATATTAAATGTAGCTATTACTTCAATACTAAAACTTTAAATGGAACAAAAAATACTACAGCACAGCATTAACATTAATTATAAATTCAATACCACAACAATATAAATGTAACGCTAAACTCAATATCACAACATTACATTTAACAACAATTAACTACAAATACAATACCAAAATGTTAAAAGTAGCTATAAACTCAATACAACTTTAAATGCAACAAAAAAATACTGTAGCATGACTTTAATATTAATTATAAATTCAATACCACAACATTAAATATAACTCTAAACTCAATAAAACAACATTAAATGCAACTACAATTGACTACAAATGCAATGCCACAATGTTAAAAGTAGTTATAAATTCAATACTACAACTTTAAATTTAACTAAAAATACTATAGCACAACATTAACTTTATTACAGATTCAATACCAAAACATTAAATGTAACCGTAAAAAACTTTTAAAAAGCATGACACATAAAAATTGCCAGGTCCATGGTATAGAAGTTTAAAACACTTCAGGTCAGTCTAAGAAACTTTAGGGCACATCACACCAAAGAGTCAGTAAGTAGATTCCTCTTAGTCATGATTACATTCTGAAACACACTAACACTAGGATGTGATATTCTAAAACACATTACATAACAACTTACAAGATGTTGTTTAAGTTTAGGCATCATCTTCTTCAGGATGCGGTCATGATGCTCTTGGAAGCGCAGCAACTTTGGAAAACCTGGCACAAAAAATCCTAAACACACACAAACACTTACTTTAGTGCCCTTATGTTATAAACCAAAGTAAATGGCTTAAATGTGTTGCTAAATAATGTGTGTCCCCCTGCTCAAAGCTCAATCTGAAATACACATGCTGTCTATGTTGTTAAGGGTATGAATAAAGTGTATCCAGTAAATACTGCCCGTGTGAATGTGTGTGTGTACCGTGCATCGAATGTCTCTGTCCAGATAGCAGTCTGACCAGAGCCCAGAATGCGTCCTCTTCATTCATATAAATCAGGAGGAGAGCGGTGATCTGACTCATGCCTTGACAATATCCCACTTCCTGCGCGCACACACCACATAAACACAAACAATTACTTTAACCCATGCTTTTTTTATTTTAAAAATGTTTAAAAAAGATTCATTATTATAAAATGTATATCTACAGTTATGTAAATTGCTCTTAATTTACGAGTCTGAAATTCACCCAAGTTAATGAGTTCAGTGCCCTGCCATGAACATGCAGCTCCAACACTGTGCACCAGAGTGTTACATATTCTAATACAGCAGCTTGATATGCATGAATGCACCCTCTCTCTCTGAATGCAAGCTAATGAGTTGGCTTAATTAAGGATGTGCTGCTCACCAACCATATCTCTAAATAAACTGGTGATTTACATTGAGAAACCCAGACACAATCAGCAGGGAATTCAAAAACCCTTTCTAGAAGAGATTAAAGGATCAGATCTCGCTCTCTTTCTCATGTGGCAGCCTGAGAAAGCCGGTCAGATGTCACTGTGGAAACCTTTTTGTCCACACACACTTTAATTTACCAGAAAAACACAGAAATGGTTCTGCTGACTTTGTTCATCTAGCCTAGGCTGCCTGCAGAGCCTGGGTTGTAAGGAGTCACATTAACCAACATGAAGGCAGGCAGTCTGCCTAAAGACGTCTAAAACACGTAGCCTGCTATGTAGGATTTCTTCACATGATGAATGTCGAGCTTTGATCAGGTTGTTGGATTTCGGGGTGCTTTGCCAAAAACGGAAATAAGCCTGATTACCCCCCCGCAAATACCGGCTGGTAAAATGTCTGTGCTGCTAAATTTCACCGTGGAATTTTTCACCGTGCCCACCGTGCCCAGCTTTCGGCAGTGGACGGGGTCAGCGCTGGCACTCTGACCGGTCTGTCGATACCTTGCCCCATATGTTGCAAGTTGTTATGCGATGCATGTTCTGACAATCTTTCTACCAAACCAGGATTAATTCTTTCAGCAATGTATGCTAAAGTAACACTCGCGTGGCATCATACTGTACATTCGCTTCCCATACCTGCCCATGACCCTGTTGCTCGTTCACCGGTTGTCCTGCCTTGGACTACTTTTGGTCGGTACTAACCCATGCACACCAACAAGACCTGCTTTGACGCTGCTCTGACCCAGTCATCTAGCCTTCACACTGACTGTTCACCTTCTGCCTAATATATCCCAGTGCTTGACAGATGCCTTTGTAAACAGATAATCGATGTTCATCACTTCATCTGTTAGTGGTTTTAAATGTTATGGCTGGTCACTGTATGTCTTGCATACAGTATGAGCAGCTCTGTTCATTTCCATTTCTGCGTGTTTGAAATAGAAATTCTGAAATAGCCGTTACTGTATTGGCGTTGTCCACTAGAGGACAGATGAGTACCGTTTCTATTGAGCTATGTAGGGCCGGTTGATGTGTAAAACGACACCTATTTTTGACATCAAATATCACTGAAGGTGTAATAGTAAAACAAACTGTTCACAAACCAGGACGAAAATGATAACAGCTATTCAACAGCAGCTATTTTGTGCTCACATGCAAACAGAGTTACATCCGGTTAGTTCGGTTTCTTTCCGTAACTGTATGCACATCCTTATTAAAATTGTCCAAACCATAATCAAATCTCTCAGCTTTTATCGAGTCATGATCTTGAGAACGGCGCAGATGTTGCGGTGACTCACCCTGTTGTACATGGAGTAGGCCGTTAGGACGTGGAACAGGTCCTGCTGCCTGCAAACACAAATGTTTCATTAATCAAACACACTTTGTTAATCAAACACCACCAATTAGCACACACAACTAACTTGTTTGCCTGTGTGCATGTGTTAAAGAAAAACAAGAACTACACGTTAGAAACACAACCTGAGCAAAACGTACTTTCCCTGAGATTACAATTGTGATAAATTATATATATATATATATA
>QMIH01000348.1:92460-136320 GCA_003987875.1 Clarias batrachus | reverse complement strand
TATATATATATAAAACACACACATACGCAGCAATAAGTATTACAGATTCAGCAGAACACACATTTTCCGCTAGAGCAGTCACTGCTAAACTCAATCCACACTCAAAGAAGATTAGGCTTGCATGAATAAATATCTTCACCTGAAAAAGTTTAAACAGGTGTACAATGACGCATCACATCTACCATTTTAAACACAATGTTAATGGTAGTGATAATTACAAAAGTAAGGAAATATTATGAATGTAATAACTGGGTGATTTGGTTTAAACTAAATATTAAATGGAGGAGCTGAGAATCATAGTGGAGCTAGGATGTTCATGCCATTCAGTTCGTTTTTTTTGAGGCATTGAAAACTCCCAGTTGATTCGATAGCACTCAAGTTTTTTGCCTACTTTGTCTCAAACAACTATATTTATACTGAAAGTAAAGCTCTGTGCAGATAGTCTTGATCCCCTTCATTTCGTCATATTCTGCTTCCAAAAAGGCAGATTGTCCTGTATTTTTAATGTAGCCTTGAGGAATAGTTCTCCAGGTTTCCTTAAGGACTTGTCTGGTTCTCATTTTTGGCTGAAGAAATGTGGCATGGCTCAAGACATTTACATAGTACTGCATGTGCCGAATGAACGCTGGAATGTTGTATAACTTCGCTGAATAACTGTCATGTCTCGTACAAAACTATTTTTCTTTTTTCTCCTTGCCAATTGCCTGCTCCACACTTCAGTCCAGTAGGGGGAGGTAATGAACGGAGCACTCACCATGGGCCATGGGAGCAGTTTTTATTTTCTGAAAAACTTGTAGTATATTTTCAAAAAGTATGTCAATTTCAGACTATTTTAACACAAATAAATAAATAAATAAATAAATAAATCGTGACTCGATTCAACTGACATCAGTTGAACAAATATAGCCTACAAAAGATTGTGCAGCTCTAGGAGCTGTTCCACATGATTTGCAATGTATTGTATCTAATCTAGTGATGCTGTCCGTTATGCAACAGTTAGTTCCCACTGAGTAACCTGATTAGATAAGAGGCATTCCATGAGTAGTGATATCGAGCATAACGGTCAAACGGCTCTGGGACATTTAACTATACAGTATGCATCACTCTGTTAATCACACTAACTCAATCGCCAGCATGGGTGAAATTAGATTGGGCCAGTCTGCAGTAGTGGTAAGAGGGGAGAGCGGCTGCCTGCCAAAACCTACATTCAAAACCGGTCACAGACGCACTTTCTTTAACAAAACACGTCATCTTAAACGCCACTTTGTCTCGTTAGCAATCGCTTCTAAATTGCATCTGAAATGTCCAACTTGTTCTGTTAATGTTTAGCATGAGCTACTAAGCTAAACTAATAAGCTTCTAACACAAAACTGAATCTCAAATCCCTCTCAAATCCCTGAACAGGGGCACTACTTGAACAAGTGTGTGGAACAAGGGATTGCACAGTATACCCTACCTAACAGTACAATTTTTATTGTTATTTATTACAATTTCTAAGCAATATGACATGAGATGGCCATGCTATTCAACACTCTCTCATGTGACGTTGACACAATTTCACAACTGGCATTGCTGGGAAACCATTGTCAAAAGCACAGCTGATTTTTAAAAATTTTTTACATTTTTTTTAATATGTTCCCAAAACCTAAAATTGCTTATTTTCTTGTCTTTTGTAAACTTGGTGTATGTGAACAATTACATAATT
Source organism: Clarias batrachus (assembly GCA_003987875.1). Taxonomy (NCBI): domain Eukaryota; kingdom Metazoa; phylum Chordata; class Actinopteri; order Siluriformes; family Clariidae; genus Clarias; species Clarias batrachus. Next base: position 134,615 of record QMIH01000348.1, on the reverse strand, counting down.
AATCCAGACTTCTTTAAATGTTAAATCACAAACGGGAAAACACATACCTTCTCGCTATTCTTGTACTTGTCCCAGCTTTTCAGCATCTTCAACCATTTCTCCGTCCTCTCCAGCTCCAGGTGCTTGTGCTGAATGGAAAATACTAATACAGTTAAATAACCAACACGACTCCATTAAACAACACATTTTATATATAAATAATGTGTGCATTTAGACCAGATTGGACGATGCATTGAATATAATGAAACATTTAAATTCTTGTGGGAGTGGTCACAACCCTGATAACGCTGCTGCAGCCACAGCGCACAAGGGGTCAGTAAACGGTCTGATGAGCGTGAAATGGTATAAATGATATTCTCCGACATTCACGGTCAGCTTGAATCAAACCCTCTCTACAACCTTCTTCAAAACACCAACTGCAGAAATATCTGGTTTATCCCCTTACATTCAACAGAGTAAGGCTGTTCAGCTCAACATCTTACAAATACACTTTATGTTGATTTCTACTTTAATATATATTGTCAAAACACTGTATTAAGAGTTGAGTTCCGTGTGTGTAGTGTAGTGTGTACAAAAAGTCTACACATCAGTACTTTAGATCTCAGATAGAAAGCTAATGACTGCTCAGCGCTACACACTACTCCTCTCTGCTACTCTGCTCCTGACTATTTCAGCAGGCATGACAGTGTTTACAGTCAGCTGACTCGGAATCTGAAACATCAGAGACTGTCGACTGCTCAATTAAGCAATCTCTGGAGACCACAATTTTCTGGTCATTGCTTGTTGTTCATTTCACCGGAGTATGTTTGGTGTTGTAGTTCATAAGGGATTCACCTGAGTATTTCTGAAAAGATAAGGTATAATTTTCTCCAATTAGCGCTGACGGCACAGACGCGGAACGTCACGTTTCACTCCCTTCCTCAACATAAACAGCACGCGGCCTGGGCTGCACGATTCCTGACAAAATTTAAATCAGGATTTCTCTGCATGGAAATTGAGATCACGATTCTCTCAACCGATTGGATCTTTTTTTTTTTTTCAACAAAAACATATATTGCGATCAAATAAAATAAATTAACCAGTTAATATATGTAATGTGCCATCTACACAGGAATTTCCACCTTTTTTCCCCAAAATTACACCTTTAAATGCATGTGCTGCGATGGCGCAGGTGCCTGGGCCCGCTCATCGTTTCTAGCAACTATATATTATTATTATTATTATTATTATTAGCGAACGTTAAAACGTTTTGTAATTAAATACATAGTGTAAAATTGTCAAAGGTTTTATTGGCCAGTTTTAATATTATCTAGTACAATATTTATACTATAATAATTCATATAACTTTCTCTCTGTTCTTAAAGTCTCTTAATCAACTAATACAGTGAGTTAAGTGATGTAAATGTGCGCAGGAAATAAAGTGAAAACGCAGTTTAAGCACGACCTGAGTCAGAGTTTGACGGCACAAAAATAAACCCAGAGCGCAAAACAGTTTTACCCTCAGGTCTTTGGCACGATAATAAAGGCGTATGACTTCAGCTCCACAAGTCACCTGACTAGTCTGTTTAGGTCTGCTTCCTTGTTACACATCACCAGAGAGACAACAGGATACTATAAATGAGGAGGAGAAAAGTGATCCAGTTGTATGGCTGAATCATTTACTGATCTCCAGCATGATTGGTGAATTAATAGTGCTTTGTTTTACACTGTGTGATTGTCACCTGATGAAGCATTCTGGTATTGTTGTCAAGTAAATAAGTGAGCTTGTGAATGGAACTTGATCTAAATGCAGGAAAATACATGCAGGTGAATCGGCATCATTCAGAAATGAGACTGCATCTACGTTTTGATCCAGACTGTGATTTTTATTAAAGTAATTGTGCAGCCCTACACACAGTCAGGTCTATTGACCAGATCAAGTCAGCGTAGTAACGACAGAGGGAGCACTGGGTTTGAGATACGCAATTTCAATATCTCTCGACTTTTAGACCTCATCGCATAATCTCATCTTACGGAACTTCGCCTTCAGGTAAACCTGTTTAACTGGGTCTATTTTGATTGCGTATTTTACATATTACATAACATTTTCCTCTCTGTTCACCACCACATTGAATTTCAAATGATGTGAGCAAAGTCAAGACTTTCACCTTTAGTCTGATCAAATAAATAAATACAAATATTTGTCCCAAAATCTATGGACCTCACTGTTTATAATTCCTTCCTTTCGATCTGAAAGTCAGGTGTTGGTAAGCGGTGGTCAACTTACAGAACAGGAAATGTTTCACTACATAAAAAAAGTCATTAACAGTACCAATTATTATTATATTACAGTGGTGTGAAAAAGTGTTTGCCCTCTTACTGATTTCTTATTGTAGTTTTGAATTTTGTAGTTTTTTATTATTATTTGTAGTTAATTATATTATATTATATTATATTATATTAGAATAATAATAATTATACTAAAAAAACATTATTATTATTATTGTTGTTGTTTTTGTTGTTGTGTATTATAATCATCATCTCTAATCGTTTTTAGTGTAGAAGGTGCTCACCTTTTCCTCCATGGCATTAAATGCTGGAAGTTCATTCTCACTAAAAGACAGACAGACAGACAGACAGACAGACATACATTTCAGACATTAATTCCACAAAAAATTGCAGCATTATTTCATCATTCTCTAAACAGGACAATGATTCCTCCTATTGTCATTCTGTTTTGCTCATGAACAAAAAACGTCTCGACATTCACAACATGTTCCTGTAAAAGCTGGAAACATACTTTTATGCAAGTAACTTTATGAAGTGGTAGTACTACAGGGGAGCTTGTACTGTACACACCAGCAAATCATCTAAATGTCATCTTTCTGAGGTCACATGTAGGCACTTGCGGACCAAAAAAGGGAAACAATCTGTTCCACAGGAAGTGGACTCGCTAGATAAATTAACATCGCTATGACAACGGGTCATCCATGACGCCATTTGGTTTAACCGGGTTCAAAGAGAGGAATCACTGGCATTTGCACAAACAGGAAATGATAACATTCCATTTCAGGCATTTGGGGTCATTTGGTCTCGAGTTATAGCAGGGGCTGAAGTGGACGCTACAGCTACGCCGCTGTCTAATACTGACCTAAGACATGGCTTTAATATGACCTGGTCTTCCCCCGTTAAAACCTCACTCATTATCAGATCAAAGAGAAGTTGGTTAGCCTGATCCTACATGTGAGATTGAATTAATGTCATGGTATACACCTCGAGACTGCGTCTTACCCAGGAGCTGATGCAATTTTCTTTTGAAAATAGCAGTAGTACAGAAAAATAATGTATCTGGATTGTGCAGAATTCTGAGAGACTGTAAATACTCACCCACAGAACAAAGAACTCACCTTACCACACCTAATATTTGCTAAACTACTGTAGTTACAGGAAGTGAGATAATGTCACATGGAATGTTAGTGGGGGAGTTAAATCTCCTCAGCAAAACAAGATCCTGCCTATAACAAACGATCACAATGGAATTCTTAGATTAAACTAAACAGGAGAGTGAATAAGTAGTGGGGTTTGTGACACTGCGGTCAATTAAGCAAGATCACATGTGATGAGGGAGGAGTGCTGTTAGACTGAATGCATCAGGATGGGTGTGATGCTGTGGTAAGCGCTACTCGGCGGTGCTGATATTCAGTACAACAGCACTCCTTCGCTTGAGATATTGCTGTTATACAATAGTTCAGATTCTCAACAGATTATGATTGGTTTATTTATCCAACCGTTTACTTTGCTCCGCCAACACATGTCCTTACGCGACTGGCGAATTGACTAACCGCGACTGGTGGAGTGAATGACGAGTATTATATAGGCAGACATGAGCAGAATAAACCATGGAGATTGTGGACAGTCCTGACGTTTACTTGATATATTTCCACTTATTTCACTTCTTAGTTTGAACCCCAAATAGCTGAACATTGAAAGCTAATGCACTAAGGCGTTTGAGATTCAGCCTTGTGATCTGAAACAACATACAACGTTTAAGATGGAATTCAAAAAGCTATTACAAGTGTTGTTTAAGACGGCCTAACATTAACTGATCCGTTTTTTTTTTTCCCTAAAAGTGTTTGTAATGAGGGTTTTGGCAACCAGCTGCTCTCCCCTTATGACTGTTCACCTTGCTGGCCCGATTTCACTGAGCCTCGTATGATTGTTTGAACACCAGAGACGCTGGGTGATACATATATTTAAACATCCCAGTACTGCTGTGCTCTCATGGAATGCCTCTCATCCTCTCTGATTACTCGCTTGGAATTAACTATGGTATAACCTATATATTGCCATCAGCCGTGCACTCTATAGACCCCATTACCCATCATCAGCCCAATGTGGATCTGCTTCTTCTTCACGATACTGTGTGCTTTATTATGCAAGCTACATTACAGTATAAATATTCTGTGTCTCCATGGTTTGATTGTTAATGAGGGAGAATTTAACTCCCCAGACGTTCCACGTTATCTCATCTCTTATCTTGTAGCCAGTGTACCGAGTCTTGGATGCTGTGGAGTCATTTGCTGTTCCATTGTTTACCTCGAAGATAACCGCTCACTTCCCTTCTCCATCCTCCTTCACAGCAGGGCTATTCAACATTACCCTCTCCAAAAACCTTACACTGTTCCACCGGTTATTTACCATTTCACAGGCGTACGCTCTCCAACATTTTAACATCCTTTTGTCTTTCCCCATGCCAGAACACACTCCCTTTCTCTTTGTAACCCTATGATTGTGGCTTCCTGCTCTGCCAGCCACATGTGGCACCCTATAAATATCTCATAGTACACTGAGGTTTTAAACGCCTGGGAAAGCCACAAACCTCCCTGCCAGAAGAAGAAGAAGGGTAGGAGCAGGGAAGGAGCAAACAGGGTACACAGAAGAAAAAGGGTGTACAGTATGTTAGTGTGTACATACAGGGGTATACAGACTTTTCAGGACACAGATATACTCACCTGTGTGTAGAAGAGAGTACTATATTGCGAGTCTAGTGTCCCGAAAACTATAGATGAATATGGACAGGTGTGCACCAGGGAGAATAGAGATTTGAGTTTCTATAGAATAGTATATAGATGCAGTATAGAATTGGCCAGAGGAGTATAGATGTGTATATAATTTTTTTTTTTAAAGTAGAGTATAGAGGTGCACAGAGAAGTATAGCGGTGTATTGAGGAATTAGGAGGTTGAGTACAGAGAAGTATCAGGGTGGATAGAGGAGTAGAAAGATGTGTCCTGGAACATGGAGGTGTGTGAAGGAGTCTAGAGGTGCAAAGAGGAGTACAGAGGCGTGTACACAGAGGAAGTTTTCGAGGTGCATAGGTGAGTATAGAAAAATATAGAAGTGCGTAAAGGAGTATAAAGATGCATAGAGGCGCACAGAGGAATATAAAGGTATGTAGTGCAAGGGTACAGGTGTGCGGAGGAGTATAGAGGAATAAGGAGGTTTATAGAGGAGTATAGAAAAGTACAGCGGTGCGTAAAGGAGTAGAGAGATGCATAGAGGCGCCCAGAGTAGTAGAGAGAACTATTTTGGTGCACTGAGGAGTATAAAAGACTACTGAGGTGCACAAAGGAGTATCAAGGCGTACAGAGATGCACTGAATATAGAGGTATGTACTGGAACATGGAGGTGTGTGGAGTATGAGCTGAGAGGAGTATACTGTATACTGTAGAGGTGCACAGGGGAGTAAAGAAATGTGTAGAAGAATATGGAGATCTGCACAGGAGTCTAGTGGCATGTAGAGAAATAAGGAGGTATTTAGAGGAGTTTAGTAAGTAGGTGGAGCTGTGAGCAGTATGAAGATGTGTAGAGGAGTACAACTTTGTGTAAAGGAGTATAGATGTGTGTAAATGGGGTACAGAAGTTTATAGAGGTATAGAAAGAAGTATAGAGGTGTGTGAAGGTGTTTGCAGAGAGAGAGTACATGTACGAGAGTACACAAATGGTAGCGTACAGACGTGTAAGGATACGCGGCATTCTACAGATGTGTACACAGATGTATAAAACCTTCAGGCTAATCTACAGGATACGTTTCTTACTGGAGGAAGCCGAAGCGGTCCACCACTTTGTAGAGGTCATAGTTCGCCTCCTCCCACGGCTCAACCGCACCACCTTCCAGACCCTGAAGCAGAAGGTGAGACAAAATCAGCTATACAGATCTGTGCAATCATTCTGTGTGGTGTGTGTGTGTGTGTGTGTGTGTGTGTGTGTCACTGGCTTTAAAAACAAACTGGCCTGCTAGATTGAGGGCAAGCAGCCAAGGTGAGAAGCACTCATAAATATTCATGCATATTAATATCAGATGTGTGGCGCATGGAAACGCGCAGTGTGAAGGCATCATGCTGGGTCTAATTTGGCATTGTGTACCCGAATGGCCTTGGCACAACTTTGGGCTGGGCATGCAAATTCATCCCCGAAAAACACAAAACAATATATAAATACTTAACTTTAATGTCGTAGCTGGCTTATACTGTACCTACAGTAGCTAACATCAAACTTAATATGTTGGACAGGTTTATTTATTTTAAAATGTATCAACATAAAAAATAGTTTCAGGTGAAATAAATGTTTACTGTGTTTGACATAAAATCAGAAATCCCAAACGAGATGTTTTTTTAAATCTCGTACAAGATCTCCAAGGTGCTTCTGATTTATTTTTGTATAAAAAGTTGCGATCATCTAGAGTACTTCTCGTTACACTGGAGCCGTTTTCCTCAGTGTCTAAGACAGACTTGTGCAACGTTGATGCAACAGCTGAAGGTTTTCCAACATAAATCATACCACAGACTTTTCCTGGCATTAACACACAGACTCACACAAGTACAGAAGGTTTCTTAGAAATAAACCGCACATACAGTACACACATTAGGCATGGTTAAAGGAATGATCTGGGCTGGAGTAAGAAGACTGCTGCTGTGTTCAGGACACACACGTATGCACGCACGCACGCACGCACACACACACACACACACACACACACACACACACACACACACACACACACACAATAGTGTGTGTTTAAATCAATGAAAGTTATACAGAATTGTAATTGATACACATACACATGGTTCAAAGCCTTAAAAGATCACAATCAGACATGCCTAAAGTTTATACCTTTTTATATCTAATGTTTTTTTTTGTTTTTTTTTTTACACCAACCTGACCACTCTCAAATGTGTCCAACTAATCTAACCAAGCTGAACTTAACAGTCGTGCACGTGAGACGCAGAAATAGACACAGGATTAAACAGTACATTGAAGGTGATTACACAAGCGCTACATACAAGTCTACATCTGGCCAATCAGAAATGAGAAATCAACGTACTGGTTTATTTGTGTGACGTAACCATATAGTGGAATTATTTCCATTTTTCTTTGAGAGTGTATAAGCAAAAGTCTACCATTATAACCTCACAGCTCTACTGGGGCTGCGAGATACGACCTTCAAATTCAAATTGTATTTTTTAAGGCCATCCGTGACCTTAAAAATAAAAAGATTATTAATAGGAAATAAATATGGAATAAAATAAAAAATAAAACATAGAAAATAACTTATTATATATAGAAGATGAGACAAAATATAAAATATAAGAAAACCTAGCTGTACAAATATGGAGAAAGAGATGATTTTCTGTACAAATAGAGAAACTTTTGTATAGAGATGAAGTGGGATTTAAAGCAACAACTCAAAGCAAGATCACAAATCAGTGAAGATTTTACCTTGATTATGATTCATAAGAAAATGTGTAACTATTAAAGCTGGGATTGTTTTGTTGTTTTTACTAATTAAAAAAGTTTTCTTCCATGTCACAGACAGGATGGGGGCGAGTCATGTGACTACTATATTAAAGAATAAATACATTAAGAAATATCATAGATTAATTAAAGAAAGAAAAACAAACTAATGACCTGACATGGGGAAATTCCTGAATGAGAGTTTGGATTCATTTTTGATTAACTGCCCGGCACTAAGCTCTACCTTTTATTACAAATGAGCATTTTAATCAATCTGAATATTTCCACAGAAAAGAAAAAAAACACCATATTTAAAAAAAACACAACAATCGTTCTTTTTTTATTATTATTTTCCTTCCTTCCTTACACACTGAGCTTTCATTTATAATCTGAGCATCACTGCAGTGTGAACAATCTGCCGAGCTGTCAGTTCAGTATTAAATAAAGTCACTACGTTCCAGTACTAAACAGGCGTTTCTACAAAAATGTAAATGAAATACACCTCAGGGTGCTAAACAAAATTCGAAGCCGGTTCTCAGCAGGGAGTGAGGCTTGTGGGAAAATTCTGTATAACGTCGGAACTCGAAACACAGGCTATGGAACCCGAACCGCAAATAATTTAAAAACAGATATCGCTTCTGTCATGACTACAGAGGAACGGTAAAATCTGACCACAACAAATGCAAACATATACACATTAACATGTATTCAACAAATCAATTTTGTAGTCAGTGTGTCAATAAATGAATTATCACATAAAAAAAAAAGGATTGTGATGCGCAACAATAGATTTCTCCCCGTCTCTACTTCTTATTCTTTTGCTATACACTCCTCACTTATCGATGCAGCGAAAAGCATTACACAAGTCATTACACTGCGCTTTCTATCCTCTCCTATAAAGGCACGTCTTAGTGCAGGTGTGTGTGTGTGAGAGAGAGAGAGAGAGAGAGAGAGAGAGAGAGAGGGGACATTAGAAACTAATTAGGGAAAATGTCAGTCACCTAATGGACACCCACGCCTACACTCAATTACGCTCCAAAATGTCCTCGGTTTTGGGGACAAGCCGAGACACCGTTAAACACAAACATGCAGCTTATGAGAGAGATGAACGTACAGTACAGTACACTCAGCTCATCCTACAATGATTTAGGAAAGCAGGAGCCGGCAAACTGCTCATTAAAAACAGTTCATAGTCCATCATCATGAAGCTGGACACCGACAGTGTAATAAAGAAAGTGTTCAGGAGCAAATAACACACACAATGTTTGCTTCCCCAGTGACATTTAAAGTTTTTTTTTTTTTTTGCACAGGAGCTACCGGGCTAAGATTATTACCAGAGAAAAAACAAACAAATAAACAAACAAACAAACAAAATTGCTTATCTGGCAGTTTAGCATCGTATGCAAGTACTTTACACCCAACGTGTGTTTGCTCTAGATAACCATGGTGGGTCATGTCCAAAAACAAGTTCAGCACAAGCAGTGTAGATTTAAGACGTTTAATTTAATATGGAAACTACGCATATCAGTACTGTAGGTAGAATTCTCTCAGTGTCTCAGTAACACGTGATTCTGACCTTGGACTAAAAGACATTTCTCATTGAGCAACTTCAGCGTGAAAAAGAAGCAACATTCAGTTTTGATATAACAAAGAGCGTCACTCTGGAAAAAAAAAAGCAAGCATTTAATCATTTAACAGTATTGCCCTTTAAAGTCCACGGTAAAAAGCTGACTACTGGAACGACTAGACTGTTGGTAGCCTAGGAATAAAAAGTGTGCATAAAGATTTGCTGCAAAATGATTGGAAATATCAAACATCAGTTGCTACAAGAGAACGCAGTGTGTCCTTACGTAAAACTCCCTTTATTTCTCTATACAGTGGAACCTCAGATTGTGAGTAACGCGTTTGGCGAGTGTTCCGCAAGACGAGCAAAGATTTTTAATAAATTTTGATTTAAAAAACGAGCAAGTCCTGGATTACGAGTACCGAGTATCATGTTTCTCGTATGCGCTTCTTATTCTGACGTCATGTGATCACAACTGAGCTAACGGTTTTTCTCTCTCTTGAGCTGCGGAATCGTCTCCCCTGCTGGGTCTTAGTGCTCGTCTCTCACTGGTATAATTAACATCCGTGCGTGTACTGTTTACTACAACACTGTGACAACGTGTGTGCGCGTAGAATATCTTGTATTTTGTGTTTGTAAGCATGTGTGTACAGCACGCGTGTACTGTTTATTATAACATACGCATGTGCGTTCATATAAAGCGAAAGAAAGTCTCATTATAGAGGTTAAAGATCTATTCGCTCCTTCTCTCTATCAGTCTGCAGTGCGTGCGCGTCAATTGACATCGTGCGCGCGCACGCACGCACGCACGCACACACACACACCGTCTGCAAGCACAAACGGAAAACCATATCTGTCGGGATTTATTTTTACTTTTTAAGGTAAAGTGGAGGTTAATTTGTTTTATTTTTACTTTATATTTTGTATTAATGTATGTTTTTTATTGGGCTGCGGAACAAATAATTTGAGTTATTATTTCTCATAGGGAACTTTGCTTTGATGTACGAGTGTTTTGGAACATGAGCCCGCTTCCAGAACAAATTATGCTCGTAATCCAAGGTTCCACTGTATAAGTAATCCCCTGCTACACTAATGCACTTATCCAAGTGTATCACTAGTGCTTGGATACCATCAATCTAAAAAGTTTTCTCAGTCCACCATAGCCATGATCAGACTGAAACAAGCGCTGACCTCGCAGGAACTCATTCAATGACCCAATCATTACCATCTGTAACGTGCAAGTAGTGTTGGTGAGTGATTGTGTGTACAGTTCCCCCGGTCAGAAGCATCTTTTTCTGCAAATTGCTGACAAGTTACCCATCGATTTTCACGAATCAGCCGTTCCACTCGCTGAATGTTCACTGGAACGACGGCAGTGGGCTCTGAGCCACCTCGGGCGGGATCGTTATTCACGAGACGTACGGCCTTCTTTAATACTTTTGTACCATTCAAATGTTTTAGAGTCTCATTAAATGTACTGTACTTGAATTCTTCTGTAAAATATCGGTTTTACGTCTTCGTTACATATACAGTTACATTCAGGCGTTTGGCAGACACGGTCACCCTTAATAGGTTTCCACAAATAAACAGGTCTTTACACTGGTTCACCATCGGTGCAACATTGTTGAAAAAGATGATTTGACTTCTACTACTATCACAAGTCTCGTTTGCCTTATACGCCCCTGGTATACAAACACAAACAAGTGTATGTCTCAAGGGTGAGTTTCCTGACAGAAGTTTCCCATTCTGTGGGTCATGAAATATGAACTCCTCATATAAACAGTGGATCGGGTTCATACAGTAGTGCTGCTGTTAGCATGACTGGCTCATTAATATTTTATTGCTCTTAAAAATGACATTTTTATACAATCAGATTTTAAAAATAAGAACGCTACTATAACATTTTCTACAGTATGTACACAAAAGCCATAGAAATTCAAGACTGGATCAATAGCAACAGCTCAGGAGCTCAGACGAGCTGCAACATCTGGATGGATGAAAACTCTGTCTGTCTCTCTGTCAAGATCCAAGGGTGCTTTATTGGCATGAATACATAGGCATTTGTACTGCCAAAGCAGGGCATGTAGGGGTGTGTGTGTGTGTGTGTGTTTGACTGGAAAAATGTGGGATGGGTTGGGAATGTGAACAATGTGAGTCTGATCCTCGCACTTACCTTGTCATATCTGGCTACGATTTCAGCCCGCTCCTGATCCAACCTCACAGCGGCGTCCTGTTCTCCGTCAGACGCTGGGGGAGACAGAGGGAGAGACAGAAAGCGAGAAAGAGTGAGAGAGAGTGAGAGATTATCATCAACCAATGATTACCAGTAAGTATATACAATTGTACGAAGACAAAAAGGTAAATAAATAAATAAGCAAATAAATAAAAAAACGAATGAAAGAATAAACAAACTGACACACACACACACGCACACGTGCCATTTAAGCAACCACAACTACCATAAACAAGAAAAGAATCCCACTTCAGAGCCCTTCTTCTTTTTATAAGCATTTTCAATGCAGGTATAATTTAGGCAAATACCACACACACACACACACACACACACACACACACACACACACACACACACACACACACACACACACACACACACACTTACACACTTTCTTGGCTCTAATTAATGCAACCACACTGGCCACAGACAGGAAATATCTCACCTAATGAACACACTAGATTCCTGACAGTTTTTTGTGTTTTTTTTACACGTGTGTGTGTGTGTGTGTGTGTGTGTGTGTGTGTACTCTGCATTCATGCTTCGAGGACCTGCATTAACCATAGCAAGCTGCCTTTCAGATCTTCTGTCTGCATGCTGCCTCCTTGCTGGACACCTGCAGCGAGTTGGAGACGACACACACACACACATGCAGTGTGGTAGGAGGGAAGGGACGGAGTGCGCGAGGGAGCGATGAAGGAAGGGAGTGTGCTTTAATTGCCTACAAGTCGGTGGGCGCCGGGACGAGGTGCTGGACGGGAGCCAACCCTCAGATGTGGGCGATGTGAAAAGAACCGTCTGAGGCCGAAAAAGCTAAACCAAACTCTCAAATGGAACATCTGAGACTGATCCACACACACACACAGACAATTCTTCATCCTTTAAAACTAAAATAATGTGATTTTTAATAAACATTAAGCTCACATGGCCCAACTCGACAGCCTCCGTTATTACAGCATACATTTCAACTAGATCAGGGTTTTGTTTCGGCTGGTTTTGTGTCCGTTCCAATCATATTGCACTTTCAGCATGAAAAAAACGGATTGTACGAGTGCGAGTCAAGAATGATCCGCACTGCGGTTACGTTAAAACCTCAGTTGGCCGCACCGTCTCATCAGCGTCTCATCGAGGCTACCGTCTCTCCAGTCACCGCTGCGCGTGTGTGAACGTGTCACATCGACTCATTTGCGAAATTATATTTGTAGCGATACTCTGAGGGAGGTGAAAGTTTCTTAAAGAGAAGTATTATTGGTGACGAGACAGGGATTCATCACTGCAAGCCTGAGGGTGCGGAACGGAAAACATCCTCAATCGCCGACTGAGAAAAAGATGACAGTTTTCTGGGATTCTCGAGGGCCAGGACTGGAACATCATCAGGAAAAAAGTCGTCAAACATGAGCTCGTCACAGTGAGACGCTCATCGAGGAGCTGAAGCCTAAACATCGGATTAAAACGCGAAGGACTGCTATCCGAGGGCGCCGTGATCCGCCCATGCGAATCGTTGTTTTGCGGGTGTTAAAGATGGATCAACCCCCCCACCCCCCCTCCCCACCACGTCTCCAAACGTCTCACCATCAGCCCTGCTTCTGTCTCACACTCTGATTCAGCTGCACGTTCGTTCCTACTTCTTTCTCTTCTCTCGTTTCCTCATTTCTTGTCTCCGTGTCCTCTCTCTCCTGCCTACTCACTTCTCCTGTTTTTCTCCTCAGATCCTCCTCCTGCCCAGACTCCAGCGAGTCCCGGCTGAAAAAGGTGGCATTATTTTTAACCATATTTTGACTTTCTTTTCATTTTTTCATTTCCTGTTTACTGCTGTGACCTACGGCATTGAAGAAATGAAAGGGTCTCGAGGTTAAAATCCACATATCTCACTGACACACACACACACACACACACATCGTGGGGAAATGCGGATTATACATCGCAATGGAACTAAAAGATTCGTAAAGATGCAAGACTGAGAATGTGAATGTGGAATAGTGGCGAGGGCGGGCAATTGTTCCTGGGCAGGGTACAAATCAATCAATCGTACAAATCTAATGCCCTTCTACACACCAGTTTATTTGTGATCAACTCCGACATAAAAACTTTTTTAAAAAATTTAAAAACACCCCATTACTGAACCACTTTTAGCGAGAGTTACATGTATCTCAGTGTAAGTGGTGTAGTCAATCACAAAGAGAAGCTCTCACTTCAGCTTGAGAAACCGCAGTAGCTCGTGCTGTGTCTTGATCAGGAGCAGTGTGTTTATGTGTGGCGTTCGGGTCTGTACACTGAAAGCGCTTGTTTGTTTCAGTCTTACACAGCTTATAAACACACTGTAGCAGTGGTTTTATTTTGACTCACGATGTTAGGAACTGAAAAGTCGGGGTGAGGAGTTGGTTGGGAATAGGGGCGAGGGCAACTGTTGGGGCAAACCATATAATTTATATAATAAATAACTTCACATCTACGTTAAGCATTACAATGTGTGAGATTAAAAAAGCTAAATTCTCTGGTTGCTTTATTGAAAATTCTCATTTACTACATTTACTAAATCCTTCCTCTTTAAAAAGACAGGAAGTCCTCCCTCGCTGTCTGCTGTCAGTGTTCTTCTCATTGAAGAATGCAGAAAAATCCATGGAGAACAAAAAGCACGACGCTGGTAACATTGTAATCCCTCCTCACTGCTTCTCTTTTATTAGCACCTGATAACCATAAACTCAATCAATCAATGTCCTTACAGAGAAGAAAGCGAAGGAATAATACTCCACAGTCCTCACATGAGGATCGTACAAGGGTACACAGACCATGCAGCTTCTGAGAAAATCACGTCATGTCCTAATGTGAGGATATTCAGGTCACAAAAGGTTAAGAAAACCAAACTAAGTTTCACTAAAAGTCCATGGAAACACTCCACTCCTCCAACATTAGTTTGGAGCAGAGCTGTGGGGATTTGTGCTCATACTGTTCATCTACTCGTGTTTGTGTGTGTATGTGTGTGATAAGTAGCTCGATGCTCTGATTCATTCCAATGGTCTCCGCTGAGGGCTGAGTGCCGGACACTTCTCCAGATCTTCATGGAGCTTTGTGCACCGTTGCATTGTCATGTTTGATCCTCCTTGTTCCAGTAAGGGAAAGTCTAAAAACACTACATACTAAACTTTGTGGCAGGGGTTTGGAGAAGGATGTGAAATGAACGTGATTCTATTCCGCTTTCACAGCGCCGGTGATAAACCTGCACAGCGTTTACGAGAAAAGACTCTGAATCGATCAGATGATACCACAGTTTGTTCCAAGCAAGTAATCTGATTAGACCAAACTCATTCCACGAGTAGCGGTATACAGTAGAGCGTACAGTATGTATAGCTCATGTATCTCAGGTATTCTAACGAAGTAGCTCGGAACAATCTGCAATCCTGGAAAAGAGGGGAGAGCAGCTGCCTGACAAAACCCAGAGGTGGGAAATAACGAGTTACAATTACTTGAGTAATTTTTCAAAAAAAATAATAAATACTATGAGTAGTACTTTTGACTTTTACTAAGTGGATTTACTAGATCTTACTCCGCTACACTTGTTACTTTTCTAACCATTTATTCTACACATGCAGCCGGTGGATCTACCGCATGACTGTTTAACCAATCAGACGCAGCAACAATAATCACATGACTCCGATTGACCAATCAGCCAAAATAACAATAATCACATGTATTTACAGGACCACACTCAAACCCGGCGGCATATATATAAAATTTCTAACAAAAATAAATCGGACATAATGATTGAAACAGTTACTCAGTACTTGAGTTCTCTCTTTACTGAATACTTTTTACTTCTGCATGAGTAATATTTTATTCAAGTACAGCTACTCTTACTTGAGTACATTTCTTGGCCACCTCTGGATAAAAACCCACATTTAACACCGATCAGGGAAGCACTTTTAGAAAGTAAAGAAATCACACCTGATAACGTTGTGTCATCTTAAACAACACTTTATTAGTAATAAATTACTAATTACTAATAAAATACTAATAAATTATTAATATTAAGTCATTAGTATCTTAGTATTTACTTCGAAGTCGTTACAAATTGGCTCTGAACTGTCCGTAAATTTTAAGGTTTAAATGAACCTTCGAGCTGCAAAGATAACCAACTACTAGCTAAATCCCAAATCTAATCAGGTGTGTGGAAGAAGAGATTCTAACTTACACCCTACATACTGTAGCACACTAGTTTTCCCTTTAACTATATGTGGGATTCAACCTGAAAACATGAAATTCAGCTGATATTCTAAAGTAAATCTCCTAAGTAACACCTCCATTGTTTCTTCTTCTCCCCTTTTTCAGAACGCACTGTCGGAAAGAATTAAAACTACTACTTACACTAGAATTAACAGATGGAATTAACGCTCGGCAGCGACAGCATTTGCAAGTCGCGGTTTAGTTCTACCAGTCGTGTAATGATACGTGCTGGTGGACAAAATAAGCGGTTAAATAAAAATACAAACTCACAACCTGTTGATAATCAGTGATGGTTGTAGAACACATCCCAACTGTGCTGATATTCAGTACTACAGCACAAGCCCGTAATTACTGCCTGATTTAACACTGAACACAAATTTCACGAGAGACAAAACGAGAGAAGAACACCATGAACCTTGCCGAGAGGGAATGATCGTTTAGTTTGTGCGCTCGCACACAACCTCCCCCTCCCGCAGCCGTACACACACATGCTGAGTGGGAGTTATGTGCAAGGCTTTAATGATCCAGTGTGGCTTTGCAGAACACTGTGTAAGCGTGTACTGGTGTCCTCTCCAAAAGCCAGAACCACATAATGAACTCCAGGTCCAGGGCAGAAACATGATTCACTATTCTGCTGGCTGCAGTGTAATGGAGTTAAACTAACGAGCGGACTCGGATCGCGGATCCTCGTGTTCGGAGATACGCTGCCCACGAAACCCACAGGGACGGTGTTATTGGATTAGGAAATACACGAAAGGCTGCTTTCCCTGGCTGCGTGCACACTTGCAGTCGAAATGTTTGCTAGGCCTTTATGATACATGAGAAAGAAAGTGTAGACTTTGGCGCAAAATAAAGCAGGACGTGCTGCGCGAGACTTATCGACAGGTGAGAAAACTGATGTCATACTGTACAGATCATCCTACGACTTTTTAAGAAGTTGAAACTACACTTTAGTTTACGATGCCGCGGTCAATGGTGAATTGCTCGGGCGACAGATTTATAGCATGCTCGCTCTCAGGCTAATTAATGATAAGGAAATTAAAGAAACCGGTAGTTTCGGGACGGTCTAACAGCAGCAGGAACAACAGTTATACAGAAAACAATCATCACCACCACTACTACTACAACCCATTAAAAAATGATGAAGCATTTACGGATCAGGACTCTTTTGCAACGATACACTCCCGACAGATGAACCCAGACTAGAACTCTTGGGCAATAAATCACCTCATGTTCAGGGGAAAGAATGTCTGTGCTGACGATCCCAAAATCACTGTGTCAAACTCACGGTGAAATACAGTATAGAGGTCGGAGAAACATTTAATAGGGCTGCTTCTCTGCAAACCATTCTAGGGAAAACATAAACAGAGACGTATTGGAGGAGAATTGAATCTCTAACTATATTAAGATAAATTAATATGGGAAGACGACTGGTGGAAATTACAGACGTGGGAATCACCAGGGACCACCTCATACAATATCATCATGACACGATTTTCTCATGCATCCAAGAGTCAAGTCAAGAATGCAAGATCGAGCCACCATCCTCCTGTCTGGAAACCCCTTTGAAAATTGATCAAAGAATCAGAGATTCTGAAATTCTGAGAAAGTCAATCAGAACGACCTTATAGAACAAATTCTATCAAATGGGACAGGAAAAAAAAAGCAAAAATAATCAAACAAACAAAAAAAAAAAAACAAATGAGCAGAATGGAGGTGTAAAACCGACTGACATTTACGGAAGACTTCAAGCACGGGACAGTTTAAAGAAGGCTTACGTCCGTGAATGATGATCGCGGTCAGCTTGACAATCACATGGAAAATTTCTCGCACATGCCCGGCGTGATGGTACTTTTGCCTTACTTGTGTTCTTAATTCAACAAAGCAAACCAACTTATAAATTAAATTTTGCTGTTTTTTTGTGATGTTATTATACACATTATTATTATTATTTAATAATGCAACATTTCTTTTTCTTTCATGAGAATATATTAAAAAACAAAAACAATAATGTTTTACAAAAAGTTTATGCTGTCTTAAATCAAAAGAAACTAGATTTATTACCATTTATATGCATTAATAATAAAAAGAAAAAAAAGTCAGGACACTCAAGTTGGTATAAAGGACGGCTTTCAGATCCTTCCTTGATATGATTGTGACATTTTGCACTCGGCTATTATACAGCCCTTCAAATGGGACAACATTTACCGAACCTCCAAATGCTTTAAAACAACGCAACGATCTTCTACATATGCTGCAACATTTTAATCACCCGAACTTACATTTAAACAGTACAACTTTTTTTTTTTTTTTTTTGACAGATGCCTAACAAGTAGACGGTTCATTAATTATTAATAAATGAAAAATCTCTCTTCAAGCGCTTAAATACAGCTTGAGAAACTGAAGCGGGAGATGCAGAGCCTTAGCGAGAACTGAGCTCCTTTTGTTCGTGTTGCCACTCGGCCTTGAGAGCTGCCCAGATTTCACTCACACACACACACACACACACACACACACACATAGACAGATACACACAGACCAACACTGTCTGACATGAATTAACAAAAAAAAATAAGCTCAGAGGGGAGTCGGCCTGTGAGACATACTCAAGCTATTTTAACCATCACTGAGCTACTTCTAATTTTATTCCGAATCAGACATCAAGACCGAAGTGTGTTTTCACTTTCCAACAACTCCTACTGTAAAAACTGACATGGCTAACAATAAATAAAATTCAATACAGCAACCTTGCCCAGTTTAATGCTTAGAGATGCTCGTGCTACTGTACGTGTTCATACATCACACAAGACGTTGTCTGACAAACGCACACAGAGCAGTAACACAAACCCTAAGGACAGAGGTTGTGATCTCTATACATCCCCTCGTGTCAGACCGTTTCTACATGTTTGAACCATTAAAGGGGTTCCTGAGAGGCCAGCGTTTCAGACGTGACTCGGGCAGAGTCACCTTCAGCTGAGAAAACGCTCTACTGTACCTCCAAGCACTACGGAGACTCTGGGATAAGTGCATTAGTGGAGCAGGGGATTATACACAGCAGGGACAGAAAGGGACACGGTGACCCATGTTAAAAGCGCTACACACGTAAAACTAAGCTGAATTGAACATTGTGGTTAAGAAAAAAAAAGTTGGGAATCAAAATCTGACCATTTTTTTCCCCCTCACACGACTTTGACAGGAAACGAATTGCACATCTTTACTTCTCGTCTTGGTGATGACAAGAGGCTGATAAAAATATGAGAAAAGCACTTTTTCCTCCTCGAGTCAACATTTCAGTTCAGACAGCGCCGAGGTGCGAGGTTTCACTCAGGAGAATAACTTGCACAAGCAAACTGATGTGTGATGACACCCAGCGATCACGCCGTCTCCTTTCTTTTACTTGTCAAATCCGCAGGCTCTCGATCATCTCGTTCCTGATGTGCTTCTCTCGCTCTACGCAACTATTGTCTTCATCTCTCTTTCTCTCTCTCTCTCTCTCTCTCTCTCGCCTCATCCAGCCTCCTTGGCAGATGGATTCATTTTCTCGCCTCTCGTTTATCTGCTTCCTATTTCCACTGCCATCACCTCTGTCTTAATCACGGTCACCTTCACAGCCTTCTGTCTCTGTCCCTCACCGCCTCCCTTTCTCTGTATAATCCACTGTCCCCGCCATGCAATCTAAGAAAAAAAACATGATTAGAAGCGCATGTATTTCCCTCGCTTTGTTCTCTGCTACGTTTTTTTCATTTCGTATTCATTTCAATACATGCTAGAGAAGTGTGGAGAAAGAGAAGGAAAAAAAAGACAGAAGAGAGATGAAGAATAAACTGCTGATCAGTTTCACTGTTCGATCTTGAATACATTCGGTGAACATTCTGTCTCTCGGTGAGACCACGGTTGTCAAAAGGTTGACTGTGTAGATTAACAATACAAATTTAAATTTTATTTGTCACTTACACAGTCATACAAAGTACGATATGCAGTGAAATGCTTAAACGACCGCCCGTGACCTTGAAAAATAAAAAGATTATTAATAGGAAATAAATTTGAACAAAAAGAAATAAAATAGAAAATAAATCTTAGCTAAGATAAGTAAAAAAAACCTAGCTGTACAAATATGGAGAAGAGATGATTTCTGTACAAATACAGAAAAATATAGAAAAATTTAAATTTTAGTGTGGAGATGAAGTGGGAATTTAAATAGAAATGGCCGGGGAAAGTAACTTGTGTGCAACGCGCAAAGAAACGAAATAGAAATATGTAGATATGTGAATGTGCAGGTGTGTAGTGTCCCATATGTGTCCATGAATGTCCAGAATGAGTGCAAAAATGTCCATAAAGTGTGCAAAATGTAAAAACCGTCATTATGTCTCTGTATAATCCGCTGCTACACTAATGCACTTAACCCAGTATTTCACTCGTGCTTGGATGCCATCAAGGTAGAAAGTTCTCTCATCATGATTTTCTACATCAGAGTAACTGCCAGCTTTGTCTGAAACACTGGCCCCCAAGGAACACCTTTAATGAGCCAAACATATGGAAATGAGTGCAGTGGGCTCTGAGGGGTCGTCATTCACAGACGTACGGCCTTCTTTTAAACCTTTGCACCGTTCAGATATTTTACCGGGGCTAAGAGTCTCATCCCTGTACTGTGCTTGAAATCTTCTGTAAACATCTGTCTTCTGTAAAGTCCTGGTTTGACTTGAACTTAACCTGTAGTTACTGTAGCCTTCCTGTCTGATTGTTCTCCCTCACCAACAAGATGCATCGTGTATAAATCACACATTTTTCACTTTTCTCAATCACATTTTGTCGTACCTGTGATATTCCCCATGAACATTAAATGACTGATGCGTTCTGCTGCTGCCATGTGATTGGCTGTTTGAATAAATCAAAACTCGTGTGAATAATCAAAATAATACACAAGGTTTCCTTTTCATCCTGGTTATATGGTGTCCATCAATCTGAGCGACAACTAATTAAGGTTAATTAAAAACTAAAAAGGTCTTTTCACTGTGACGTCGCGACACTCATGTTCAACAAAGTGAATAATGACATCATCGCTTACCTTGCTCCCATCCTTGCTGTGTATCCTTAATAAAGCTCTGCCTTTCCATCTGCATGCGTCTCTCTCTCTCTCTCTCTCTCTCTCTCTCTCTCTCACACACACACAATCACAGCAATCAACCTGACTTACTGTTCATACTGTCCTTAATCAACCTGTTCATACTGTCCTCATCAGTGTCCTCATTCTCTTCACTCTGCCATACGAGGCTTTAAAAAGAAAAGAAGCCATAACTCCAGAAGACACAAAACCGGAGAAAAACAAGAAGCTGGACTCAAACAATCAGATGGAAGAGTGAAGGAAAGAAAAAACTAACGGGGAGACGCTCCAACAATGCGACTGTTTGTTGACTTCAGGGACACGTCAGTGTACAGACCCACACACTACATACCAGCCTGTGTCTCTTGCTCTCTCACAAACACACACACACACAGAAATACCAGGCTAATAGTGCACAAATACAAACAAACTACATACCAACCTTTACAAAAAACAACCGCTGGCTGAGACACACACACACACACACACACACACACACACACACCAGCAAATGAAATACCCTTCCTGACATAGCTTCAGATTTACCTACAAAAACTCAACTGAAAGGATGTGATCAGACTACAGATGAAATCAGGAGTCGTTTTTCTTCCTACAATCATAGAATGTTTGATCCTAAATAATGAATGAATCATGCATACTTAAAAAGTAAACAAATAGTGAATGACAGGGTTATGTATTACCAACATAACAGCACGTCCATCCTGAAGTGATTTGTTCCTTTTGACCAAAAAACAAAACAAAACAAAAAACATATATATATATATATATATATATATATATATATATATATACATGACGCTGCTGTTTCTGAAGGGTTTAATTATTGGCCTGTGTCAAGGAGCAAAGAAAACAACTAAGGAGATATTCCAGTCTGTATTACTGGAACAACTGTAGGTGAGAACTGTCCAGTGTGTTGGAAGGATGAAAAATCACGAGCGGGGATCACGTGAACACATGGTGCAAAGTTGCAAAGTAAAAAAAAAAAAATTATAATAATAATAACAAAGATTTTAGTAAACATTTTTCTTCAAAAATGTAATTCACAGCCATGTTTAATAGTGAAAGTAAGAAAGACTCACAGGATTGAGACGAAACAGCTGTGTGGACACGGGACGAGGACTTGTACTGTATATGTTTACAACTCGTACACGGGGACTCGTTTTACAGACGCGCCACGACATTAACAAACGTAATACTTATAATCACTTTAATTTTTAAAGGTTTTAATTGAATAACTATTGAAGACGTCTCAGTTAAATCAATCAGTTTGATAAACAGTTATCAATCCCAGCAACATCTCAGACAAGAACAGAAACTAATCTGCCTCGAGCATTGCACAGCACTTAATTAAGCTAAATCTTACAAATATGCAACATGACAATTATTAATAAATTATACATCAGAATTATTTGCTGTAATGAACAGTATTGTGTAAAAGTCTTTAGCACCCCCCCCCAACCCATTTCCTCATCATAATTTAAATTAAACGGTAGAAATTAACGTACCTAAATATACAGTTTAAAGATTGATGGTTTATGTAACAACCCCAGCAGCAGCCTCATTTCCCCTCTCGTCTGTTCTGACCACTCAGAGTTCAGCATCACCACTGTACTAACCACCGACCGGCCTGATCATCACAGATCACCGTGTGGTTTAACAGACAAAAAGCATTCGTCTTAAAATACTCGGGTACAGAGAAATGAGAGCCACATCGGAAATAAGAGGCAGAAAATCCTTCAGTAAGTCTGAGAACTATTCCTCAAGACTGCATTAAAAATACAAGAAAGTCTGAATCTTAAAAAACTAGAAGATCTGGGTTGCTACTTAATACAGTAATTGTATAATAGGTATATTAATTTGCATTAGAGAAATAGAGTAATGAACAGTAACAGTACATTAAGGAAGAACACTTCACACCTACACCCATGCTTCTTGCACTTTATCTGGACTCTTGGGACAATCTTGCACACCCTTCACACCACATTGCAATTCACTCCATAGCACATGTCACTTTTAAGCACTAAATCACTTTAAAGCATTCTTGCACACCCCCTGGATGGACATCTCTATTTATATTCATTTTTCGTACTGTTCACCTAGGCTTTAATAGTACCACTTATGTATATTTTTTTATATATTACTATTTTATGCTTAGGTGAATCTACCTCTACTTTTTATTCTTGTKATATCTTTTATCTTATTCTAAGGTCATGGGCAGTCGCCTAAGCATTTCACTACATATCGTACTGTGTATGAATGTGTATGTGACAAATAAAATTTGAATTTGAATTTGAAGAACTTCTGACCAATCAGATTTGAGTATTTGGTATAAAAAGACAGGAGAAAATTTCTAATGTGTGGACGAATTAGATACACGTTTGATTTTCTCAATCAAACATGGTTTAAGGCCACAATAAAGGCTCGTGTGTAGCGCGAGAGTGTGTGTGTGTGTGTTTTTTTTTTTAATGCATCACCAAATCGAGGTTTGGATATGAACTGGTTTTTGCCTCAAAAACATCTAGGAGAACGCGCAGCACTCTCAGGGCCTGAACGTCCCCTGCGCAGGCCAGCAGACACAGCTGTTACAGAGGTGAGGGGAATCCCCCGGTCACACACAGTGCGGTGAAGCGGACTAACACACCTGAAAACCAGCGCTGGCAGAGAGTGCGGAGCTCCTCACACCAGCGAGACCGGGAGAGGACGAGACGAGCTGATGGACGAGCGTCGCTCTCCCGTCTTTCCATCCTGCTTTTTTGTACCATTGTTTCTCCAATGGTTTCCACCCTTCATTTTTACCCAACATTATTTTAATTTTTTTTTCTGCAGCTTTCGGTACATTTTTTTTCAGCTTTCCTTTCCAACATTAATTTCATCTTCCGTATATTCTTTTATTCCACATTCCTTCTAACTTGCTACCTTTCCTTCATTTCCCCCAGCCATGTTTTTTTCCACCTTTCTCACTTCTTCCATCTTTTTTCTACATCCTTTTTTTCCTTCCATCATTCTTTTTACTTTTCCTTGCATCCTTCCAATTCTCCTTTTGTCCTAATTGCCCTTCCTTCCATCCCTCCATCTGTCTTGCTTTCTACCTTCCCTTCCATCGACCTCTTTAACTTTCCTTCATTTCTTCCATCTTTCTCTACCTCTCCTTCCTTTCATCTTGCTTTTAATCTTTACCTTCTTTCACCTTCACTTCATCCCCTTTAGTTTTTTCCCCTCTT
Organism: Clarias batrachus; assembly: GCA_003987875.1. NCBI lineage: Eukaryota > Metazoa > Chordata > Actinopteri > Siluriformes > Clariidae > Clarias > Clarias batrachus. The sequence continues at coordinate 110,483 of QMIH01000348.1, read as the reverse complement.
TCTTTCTGTTTTTCCTCCAGCTGTTATGACACATTGATCTCAGTGCTCTTTAAAGTGGAGCGCGCGCATGTGTGCGAGTGTGTGCGAGTGTGTGCGAGTGTGTGCGCGCGCGCGCGTTTACACTCTGTGAGAGCTCCATGCCGCTGTCACACCCTGAAGGTTTTATGGCAGCGTTTCCCTGACCAGGAGGCGTACATGTGTAAAAGAGTGTGCTGTAGGTCTCCACACAAGCCAAGGCTCGCAGCTGAAATAAGAACAGATAAAAGACAACACAGGAGGAGAGAGACAGAGAGAGAGAGAGAGAGAGAGAATAAGACGGTGAGCTGAAAGGAAACCAGACGGTACTAAAGCTGCATCAGCACCTCGTCATCTCACAGCAGCAAAATGTCACAGGAGCTCTCACAAACCTGTACCAAACGACTTCAGCTCAGTGTGTGTATGTGTGTATGTGTGTGTGTGTGTGTGTGTGTGTATTGATGTGCAGCTGCAGGAGGTTTTTCAAGTCGCACAAATGACAGAAGGAACCGATCAATAGAGATTAAATCAAGGCTTCAAAAACAAACTTTTTTTTTTTGCTCAAAAAAGATTGTAGCCCATCCGCTTCAAGGACCAATGTGTTGTGGGTTCCTTCTGCATACTTCAGTTGTAATGAGATGTCATTTGAGTTATTGTTGCCTGTCCATCAGCTTGACCAGGTCTGGACATTATCCTCTGACTTCAGGCATCTACAAGGCTTGCTAGACACCTGCTGCTCTCTGGATATCTTCTCTTTTTAAGACCGTTCTCTGTAAATGCTAGAGATGGTTCTCTGTGAAAATCCCAGTAGATCAGCAGTTTCAGAAACACTCGTTCCAGCCCGTCTGGCACCAACAACCACGCCACATGCTACACTGGGTCTTTAAATCACCGCTCTGATGCTTGATTTGATCATCATGAACGTGTCGATGAGCATAAATGCATTGAGTTGCTGTCATGTGATTGGCTGATCAGATATCTGCATTAACGAGCAGTCGAACAGGTGTACCTAATAAAGTGGCCGGTGAGTGCATCATTTCTGGAATATTCATAAGTGCGTTCATTATAAACAACAATGTTCTGCTGACGGGTTGGCAGGAAACCTATATACTGGGACACAGCTTCTCTCTCTCTCTCACACACACACACACACACACACACACACACACACACACACACACACACACACACACACACACACACACGGTATGAGGTCTGAAGTGTTGGCAGCCGTTTTGTGTTAGCACGTGTGAAACAACTTCACAGCCTGTCAAAAGTCAGTATCAAATGAGTCGTGTTTCAAGGGAAAACACAAATGTCAAGTTCTCTCTCTCTCTCTCTCTCTCTCTTACACACACACACACACACACGCTGGAGTTCTCATGCTGGTGCTCATAAGATTCACACACCCGTACGCACCTGCGAACCTCGCGTTGGCGCGACGTCGAGACGGAGACACCAGCTCTTTGACAATCTGAAGGACCTGCATGGTCAACTGATAGGGGCGGAGTCGGAGTTTGGATAAGAGGCGGAGTCAGCGACAGAGGCGGGGCATGCTGGGATGGGCAGAACAAGGGTCGTCTGGAGATCCCCGGGAGTCTCATGGTCATCGTGTGAAGATCGAGACATCACAAACACACACCCCTACACTCACACACACACACATATGCTCTCTCTCTCCCACACACACGTGTGTGTATACAATCCGAGCCTTAATGTCAGTGCTTTTCTCTTCCTCTCATCCACATTAAATCCTCATGCAGAGAAAAATCAGCTCTGGGTGAAGTTCGGTCTCGGCTGAATTCTGCCTCGGCGACACAAACGAGCTGATCCTCCGTTTCACGCTCCACTCCTGATTAGCCGCGGGTAATTAGTGCCAATTTCCGGCTGCGACCCTTAAACCAGTCCATTCGTGCGGCGGCGCAGCTTTAGCGGTGCAACAAGTCGCGGGGTGATGAAAAGCTCAGAGTTCTCCACTGAAGCTCACTCGCACTCTGGTCTCTCCATCTGATCATCCTCACGCCAGTCCGTCCTCCGCGCTCTCACGTCTCCCGGCACACTGTGCTCCAAGTCCAGCTCATTCTCTTTCCCTCCCTCCCTCCCTCCCTCTCCCTTACTCAGTCCATCTCATTTCCTCATCCCCTCCTCTCTCTCTCTCTCTCTCATCTCCCTCGCTTGCTCTCTCCGCCTCTCTCCTTTATCCTGAATGAAGCAAAGCCCCAACTTTCCCTCTGCTTTCTCTCCTCATCTCTCTCTCTCTCTCTCTCTCTCTCTGCATTTATCTAATATCGGTTTATTACTCCCTTTTGCTCTTTTGTTCTCTCACTCCTACTGTTTATCGAGTCTTCCTTTTTTTTTTTTTTTTAAAGAATAAAGAAAAGAAACAGGGATGCGGAGCGGGAGGAAATGAAAAAGATGAGAGAGAGAGAGAGAGAGAGAGAGAGAGAGAGAGAGAGGACGAAATGGTGAGAAGACTGAAGAAGAGATGGGCGTAGAGGAAGAAGGAGTGAAATGAAAAAAATGGGCAGATGAGAATGGAGAGAGAGAGACAAAGGGTGAAGAAAAGAGCAGGAGAGAGAGAGAGAGACGATGGAGAGAAGGATAAGGAGAGAGAGATTTCATCCTTTACTTCACCTCCTTCTCTTTCTTTCGGATCATCTTCAAATTTCAATCGGATTTCCACAGTTCCTCATTTCTCTCTCTCTCTCTCTCTCTCTCTCTCTTTGGTACGTTCTCATTAAAGATGGAATTTCATGATTACTTTGGTGAAAGCAATCAGATTCACTTCAGCATATTTTAAAATCTGTCTCCCTCTCTCTCCTACACACACCACACGTAAACACATTCTCTCTCTCTACCTCTAACTTTACCTTTCACTGTGGCCAACTGCATTCAAGGACAGTGTGCAGTCACGTGTTTGTGTGAGTGTGTGAGCGAGACATAGGACTCCATGTGCTATAATCAATCTCACTCTAATGGCCTTCGTTCTCATCCTTTCTCGGCGCGACTCGGTACGAACGACATCCCGCGTGGCCGCAGCACAACCATCACTCTGTGTTATGAGCGCGGCGGCTTTCTTCTGTAAATCTCCTCACTAAACACATCACACACCGCCCTCTACACACCGTCTTAATGAGACGCTGCCACAGACACAACGAGCGGTCCCTCCCTCGCAGTGAGTGTGTGTTTGAGTGTGTGTGTGAGAGAGAGAGATTTTATAATATGCTGGTTGGTATTGAGTAAAGAAAGGTAATAAATCTGAAAAACAAATACTAAAGTTTAATACTGGAAATGTTTCAGAAGAGTCAACACATACGCAAGCCATTGTATCTACTAGTAAGACACAGCAATATGTTTGTGTGTTTTTTACACTTATTATGAATTTAACTTGCAAACATACAGTATAAACCTGCACAAACTTCTAAACTAGTGGCAAACTGCCCATAATTTCCTCAACACCTTGTTTCTTAGTTTCTTAAATTTGTCCTTGTCATAAAAAAAAAGCAAAGAAACTCCTGAGCGATAAAGCATGGACAAGAATGAATAGAAATAGCAGCTAAAATATTAATAATACAGTTAAAATAATTTTAAAAATGACGAACATGGTAAAAATGGTTCAATTACAGAGCAACCTGTATTTAATCCGTTCTGGACACGAGTTCCTAAGACGAAACTTTGCATGTTTAAAGCATCGCAAAACCTCCGTAGGTTATGTACAGGAAACAGAAATGAGTGGTTAGCTTTGAGTCTTCTAGTCCGAGTCGTTCGTTCTTTTGAATCTATCGCACTGTAGCGTCTGTGGAAGTGACATGACAAAACAATGAACGACTCGGACTAGAAGACTCATGAGAAGAACCGTTTAATGTGTAACCTGTGTACTGCACTGCATAGCGTCTATGAGGGTCACCTGACAAACAGAATGAGCAGCACACCATCATGTATTCTGGTCCGAGTCGTTTGTACTTTTATCATAAAGTGTCCTTGGCTGCACTATAATATTTTCATTACTGGAACTGTAGCTAAAATTCATGTATGTAGATGTGTTTTTTTATTTGTTTATATTATTTATATTATTTGTTTATTGAAAATGTGACATTTATTTTGATTTGATTTCTGATCAATAGAACGAAATGTACTGAATGACATTGAAAAGCATCATAATGAACTAACTGAAAGTTCATTTGTTCATTTTGATGAACGAGATTCAAAGAACGGAGTCACTAAAATGATCCAAACTTCCCATCACTAGTACGCGCAACTTAGCCGGCATTCGGTTCTTTCGTCTGTATACTGAAAATGCTTTTTTGCTAATTTCTTGCAAAATGTCTTTTTTTTTTGCTGAAAATTCATAAAGGACGCCATTCACATGTTGAGGTTCCACTATTAACAATAATGCACAAAAAGCTACATAACTTTTTTTTAAAAAACAAAAAATACCACTTTTCGTTATCCGTGTGCTGAGAATTTTTAAGCGCAGTAACAGCGCTAGCTTTAGCAAATACTAAAACAACAGTTCTTTTACATAAGGAACATTTAAATTATATTTTAAAGCATTATTTCTTGCTGTTACTATGTTTACACAATTCAGTGAATGCGATATAAAACAGCACAACAACTGCAGTCAACTTGGAGTACTGTTCCCAAATCCTAATGTTTACTTTAGAGTCATTATCATACAGACATATCGGTTTATTACATCTAAGACGCTGACTACACACTTCACTGCCCGAGAGAGAATATATATACACATCACTCATCTGAGTTAGCCGCCTAGCATGTTGCTAACAAAACCTGAATTTCCACTTGAATGTGCCGAAGCCAGAAATGACGCAATGCTGACTGGCTAATTAGCACTTGGGATGGAATGCTGAATTGTGATTTACGTGAACTAGTTCATCAGAGTTTTAAAACCTGTAGAAGTGAGATTTCACAACAGAGGTGTAGTGATTAGCACTGTGGCCTCGCACCTCCGGCAGGGTTCGATTCCCGCCTCAGGTAGGGGGAGGTGGGATTGAGAGGGTGTGGAGTTTGCAAGTTCTCAAGACAGAGTTTTTGCAGTATTGCAGCACAGAGGTAGCTTAGTGGACTACTGATCAGAAGGTTCCCAGGTTCAAACCCCAGCACTACCAAGTTGACACGGTTGGGCCTCTGAGCAAGGCCCTTAACCCTCAACTGCTCAGACGTATAGTGAGATAAAATGTATAAGGATATGGATCTGGATAAGGACATGTGCCGAATGATGTAAATGTAAAACAGTCCAAAGACATGTAGAATAGGTTCATTGCAGGTCTAAGCAGTATAGCTAGTCTGCAAGACAAGTTTAATTCCTCTCATCAGTTTTGTTGAAGCAGCGATAAACGCCACAAACCCTCAACTTTCTCTTATCACGATTTTCAACAGTTCAAAGTCTTCCGGTCAACTTGCAGTTTCTCAGTAAAGTTAAATATACTTGATGTCTGTGAGTCTGTTATACAAGAGAACCTTTTGAAAAATACAGAACAAAAACTTCCCCTCAGTTTCATGTGGATTATCCAGTGTATTAACAAACAACAAACACATATTGACCAATCAGATCTGAGAATGGAACACCGCTGAGGTATACAGTAAAAGCAGCCGTTCTTATCTTATGGTGACAATATCTGGGTGTCTGTGAAGAATCGAAAGAGATCAATCTGTTTGTCTTGGTAAGCTCTTGCTATGTATTGACATGTGATAAAGGTCAGCCAATATCTGTAGAGTAAATATTTCACACCAGAGCATGGCTCCGAGACTGAGAAAGTCATACAATGCTTTGTGCGCTGCTTTGAAACGTAGTACATCTGATACGAGCAAATAACTGAAAGATTTTCCACTCACTGCTTCCTGGTTATCAGCACTTATCAGCAGCCTTTAAAGCCAGCGAGACCTGCTCTTAGATGAAGTAAAGCACTGGAGTGGAACAGAACGAAGACGGAAGATGAAAACTAGCGGCTCGTCTTAAAGAGAGTACGCAGCAACAGGCGTAGCTGAACCATCGATCTCACGCACACACACACACACGCACACACAGGACAAGATCGATGGGTCTGTCTGGTGAGTCACTGGGCACTAACGACCAGGCGTGCTCATTCTTCTCCACAGCTACAGGACTTTATTAAATCCTTTTCATCCAGTCACTTACGTGGGGAGTCTTAATCTCATCGAAACACACCAATATCACAAGACTAATGATACATTACAGAATGACACTTTGTACTTTTAGGTTTTACTTCCTGTTATTGCTTAAATTCCAGCAGTTGTAACCGTCAACCAACCAACGTTTTTGGTTTTTCATTGCTGGAACTTAAATATTTACAGCTTATCATGTGAACAAGAAATTCGAGCCGTCCGGATGATTTTCTCATGGAGCTGTGATCGGACCGTGTCCTTCACTTCTGGAATGCTGGCCTCCAAGGAACTCCTTTAATGGCCCGTACATGTGGAAATTGCTCAGGATAACTCACAGCCGAGTTCCTGTAATGTGCAAGTGGTGTTAATGAACGGTTCACGCAAACGGATGCATATTTACCCAAAAGCTATTGACGTAATTTTCATTTTTAATCAGGCGTAAAACTTGCTCGATGTTGACGGGAACGACTCCGGAATCATCCTTCACGGATATACGTCCTTTAAAAACATTTGTAACGTTTTACTGCAGCTAAGAGTCTCATCTCTGCACTGTGCTGTGCTTAAAGTCAAACGCTTTTTCACCATCATTCACCGGATATTTCATCACTCGTGGAATTTAGTTCCGATTACTTACAATCTATAACGACCAAGACCTATTATAAGCTAGTCTGCAAGATTACATTGTAAGGTACTTACTGTATACAATATGCACCTCAATTTTTATACTTTCACTTTGACAGAAATACACACATTAGTGTCAGGCCAGAGCGCAGCGACTAATCAGATAAACAATAATTAGAGCGAGCTAATCGATCATTGAGTGTGGATTCTTTACAATCTATTGCCATTAACAAAGCCAAAGTGAAAAGTTGATGTTTTTTTCACATATGCCAGATTAATTTCTTATTCATAAATCTGTTGTTTGACACTGCTTTAATTATAACCGGTTTGAAAACTTGATTAGGCTCGTAGGGCACCTCTGTGGTGTAGGAAAAGCCGCAACCATCTGTGCTAGGTTCTGTACACGGAATCGCATTAATCACAAAACCAGCTGTTGGGCGAGAAAGACGAAGTGCAAAACCGACTGATTAATGCTGGGATGCAGAAAAATGAAAGCATCTCAGAGGGAGGAAGGGGAAAAGAAAGGAATAACAAGTAGTCTTTGCTCTAAATTTAAAAAAAAAAAAAAAAAACACTTTAAAGCCTTTTTCCAAAATTGCCCTTATATACAATGTTAAAAAAGTGGCGCAGTGGTAAAGTGATCGTCCTATCATCCGGAGATCGCTGGTTCGATTCCCAGGTGATGCTGTAACCTCTCGCAGCCGAATGTTTAGAGAGAGCTGATTGGCCGACCTCTCTCAGAGAGGAGGGATAGGAAGTACTTAGTTCTCCCACATTAATCACGGCTCTACAGCCAATCAGGGGCCTCTGTGAGGTTGCACAAGCGGAAGGAGCGGATAGCGTGTCCTCCGAGTGTGTTATTCCACCCCAGCGGTGCGTGAGCGAGCAGTTTGAAAAGATGCAGTCGGCTGGCATCACATGATTCGTCATAGTCAGTCATAGTCTGACTGAATGGTAGTAGTAGCGTAATGTGGGAGCCTAGTGACAAGGAAGAATTGGACATGACTAAATTAGGGAGAAAAGCTGGGAATCCCCCTCCAAAAAAAAAAAACACTTCTTTTCTTTCAGTCTGGTTTTCATCCTCGGTTATTACAGAAACGGCTTATTGTTTCTCTTGCAATCGTGGGATTACATCTACGCAGGGATGGACTGAGATTTAGGAGATGGAGGAGCTCTGCCCGGATTGTGGATGACAATCTGGACCTCTTAACATTCTCGACAGATCATCTTCACTGATTAGGTGGTGAGACTTCGAGGATTTAGTTTTCCTCGCTTAACCGGTTTGGCGTCAAGAATATGTCTTCAGATCCTCTTCTAAAAACAACAGTATATACTTGTGATAACATACTATTTAATATCATACTTATCAGATTATAAATTCAGAAATCAGACCGTAGATCAGGAAGATTCGGACCGTGGGGTTGTGTTTTAAACAGAGAGATGTATGAGGGGAGGAAAAAGATCCTGCAGCCTGGCATGACTTCCACTCTGCCTTAAGCACAGCATCAGGTCTAATAAATCCACAGTGAGAGCGGTTAATAAAGTGAGGCTGATCACTCGTCTTTAATAATGCATGATGGAGTGAGCCTCGGAGTTATGAGCTCGAGTGCAAGTGTGACTCTGTGCGTGTGTGTGTGTGAGAGAGAGAGAGAGAGAGAGAGAGAGAGAGAGAGAGAGAGAGAGAGAGAGCAGCTTGAAATTACAAAAGAATTAGAACTGATATCTGAGAAGTGCGATATGAATTCTTCTGCTTCATTGGTAATCTTTTTTTCTTTCCTCATGAAGTTCAGAGTAGAAGTTACATCAAAATAATTCATTGCAACTGCGGTGCGGGCAAAAAAAGATGCCCCGCTTGTGATTTGCACGAAAGAAGAGCAGCGTGCAGTGATTTGTTTATTATGGTCTGTGGGTGCACCTGTTGCTGAAGAGCATAAACAGAAGAGTTTGGATATCTGCAAACAAAAGAGAATCGTTACTGGTGATGAGACGCGGATTCATCACTACGAGACAAAGTCAAAGTATGGAACTTTCGGAAACAGTCCTCAATCACAGATGGAGAAAAAGTTCAAAATCAACTTCGGGATTAGGATTGGAACATTATCAGGAAAAAGGTTCAACAACCACACTATTGACACTCAAACTTTCTTTGGAGAAGTTAAAGCATCCTCCCTATAGTCCTGATCTCGCTTCATCAAACTTTCACCTGGTTGCTCCCCGAAAAGCAGCACAATGAGGACCACAATTCGCTTCTGCTGTTTGCAGCTCAGACTAAAACATTTTAATGAGGGAATATGAAAGCGTGTTGACAGACAAACAAAGTGCATTGAAAAGCAAGGAGATTATGTAGGAAAATTATTGTCATTTCTAAATTTAACTAAAACAAGTTCTGCAGCCAGAGCGCGAATCATTTTTGACTCGCCCTCATAAATGAAATAAAAGTAGTAGCAAATGCAAAACAGATATAACCTACCTTTTGTTCAAGGCTGGCACCTTTTATTTGCAAAGGCGGTCAAAAACCACCTCACGTCAGGAGCAAAGTGCATTCAATTCTTTTCAATCCGGTGGGAATTTCTTTGCTTGGAAACGCTCATTAGTTAACGCTGAAGAGAGCAGACGGCTAATCAGACCGCTGCCTTGAAGATTCTGAAGCTCTTTGGGTGAAAAAGTCTAGGAGAGTCCGAGATGGAGTATCTAAGACGAAGATGATTTCCGTCATTTCTCATCAAATGATAAAGAGGCTTGACGGGTAATAAAAGGCCATGATGCGAGACTGTCAGCGGTTAGCGCATACCTGTCGATCACTGCACGGCAACATTTAGGAAATCTGTTCATCTTGAACTAAAAGATATTTAATGCGAAGGAAAGTCTTACAAGATGATAAGGCTTTTATGATTTAAATGTATGATTTATTAAAATGAATGATGCACATTTCCAACTTTCGCTACAGGATGAACAAAATTATTATTATTAAAATTTTTAATTATTAGTATTATTTCAAATCCCATTTAATTAAATGCATGCACTGATTCGCTGAGCCACGTTTTCCCTCTGACAAACACAGCCGCGCCCATCCAGCTGTGCTCGCGAAATGCCCACAATTCACGGCTTTTCTCTTTCCTCAACACTGTGCTTGTTTTCCCCTCAGAAACTAGTCATTTGAACATCATTGTAGATCTTGCATGCACGAGGCGCCAAACCTGCATCACCCAGGCAACACACCACTCAAAGGGACGGCTGTGAGGGAGAGCGGATTCACAGTTTATTCTGACCAGCGCGCCTCCTTGGCCGCAGTAAAGTCCTTCCTCTTCTGTCAGGCCGTAAAATGCACGATGCTTCTCCACCAGCCCGGGGACATTTACAGTCTCGGGAACTCCTGGTAATTTATGAAGGAACTTACAATACTGTCCTGGGGATACAAAACAAAAATGTGTATGTATGTGTGTGTGTGTGTGTGTGTATTTCTGTAAGGGGTATGGTCTCTATAGGGACTAAATGTTCCCACGGTGGTAGGAATGGAATTGTGGGACGTTGCACACCTTCTATATAGACAGACATGCACACACAAACACGCAGACACACAAACATGATGCATTTGCATAAAATCATTAATAATTATTAAATTATTAAGCTGTAATAAGACATAGCTGTCCGCATTAATATGTAATGTGCTCCGCTTTGGAACACATCGTCTATAGGGGTGAATTAATGCACACTAGGCAGATCTTTCTGTGTAAGTCACAGTGTTATGCTTTATTAACGCTATGAGACAGCAATTATACATGTTTCTGAACTCATTCAATCACCGTCTAGAGCCCTTTATCCTGTACACAGAGACCTAGGCACATCCCAGGAGACAAGGCGGGGTACCATCCTGGAGCAGTTTGCCAATCCATCACAACATTTCTGAACTTTAGTTTCTTTTTATAGTGTATAATAACTGTTTAATTATATGGTTAACGCCAATTAATTCACAGACAGGGAAATAACCCATGCATCCACAGCTCACTCCATCTTTAAAAAAACTATTAGATAAATTGGGGAACATACCGATACACTGTTTGCCACTAAGGTGTCACATACACACTAAGAATTTATTCAGTCACCTTTAGCTTTTAATGCAGCGCAATAGCTTGTGCAGTGGCGAATTCATGAGTGAAAATGATTCCTCAGAAGGAATTACAGAACCCAGAACTCTTCCACAATTTGAGTACTGGATCACGCCCGTGCCATCGGAGAAGAAACACTCCACTGATGTGATAACCTGGTCATCCAGTACGGTCAGGTCCTCAGCTGATTTCATTGTAGGGCTACATAAAGTTGCTGAGTTCAGACCTGACCAACTGAAGCGACCTCAGATGGCCACTATGCGTTATCCATCATAGGGGTCAGTCTGGACTCATAGACCACAGGATATTCTTCCATTGCTCCAAAGTCCAATTGGTTCTTTAAGGGCTACAAACCTGTTTAGACCCAATCCTGCAAGTTCTCATCAAGTGAGATGATGTGGAAATGCTCTTACAGTCACCATAGTTGTGATTCCTACTGTAATTCCTGCTCTTGATCCATAACTTTTCCAAGACCGTCCAGGTTGAAGAGTCGTGCCTTTTCGGTAGCCTCTAAACCACCCTGGAATGAGCCGCCTCTGTACATCAAGCGAGTCCCTGATCCTTCTAATTTTAAATCTCACCTCAAGAGAGTTTTTATAGTCTTTGGCATTTCTATTAACTTCCTGTTTATTTATTGTTTTATTTGCTTATTTTATTCAGTGATTGTAGATGACTTATTGTTGTTTATTGTTTTATTTGGATTTGAATTCATTGGATTTGTTTTTTATAATATAAGTCTGTTTCTATTTCCGCAGCTATTTCAGGATTGTACAGCCCTTTGGTCGACTGTGTTGTGTTAAAGGTGGTTTAAGAAATAAATCCAACTTGACATCTGACTTCACCACATTTCTTTGACGAAGTTAATGACTTAACATTATCCTTCCAGATTTTAATAATACTGGACAGTTCTTAAACCAACCACAGTCATGACAAATCTCCTTAGTTATTTTCGTGGCTTGATGCAGGGCAATAATTCGACCTTTCTAAAGTGGTTACTTTTTTTTAAACCCAGGCAAGGATAGGCTAAACAGAGACCTGTGCAGTTTAACACGTCCAAAATATAACTCCACTCGAACACTTTCAAATCATTAAAGTCTGAAGCAACGTATCCAGTCAGAGAGGGTGCTAGACATTAGCTCTCAGTCGTGTCTCTATCAGGAGAGAAATGATGCCATGATAATATCTTGACGAGAACTCATCCGTTCTTGTTTTAGTGAATAATCTCACCTGAAATGTGCAGTCTTGTACAGAAGAACTGCTGACTCTCATACACTACAGAACATCCTGTCAGTGTACTACTGTTTGCCTTTCCTCTTGTCCACCTGAATACTGGATTGATTTATAATCCCTCTGTTCAGTATCAGCCAGAAGAGGAGGAAATTCCCTTTAAGCCTTGTTTCCTGTAAAGGTTTCTTTATGACTTTTCAGGGAGTTTTTTCCTTGACACCGTCACCTCTAGCTTGCTCATTAGAGATCTTTCACACTTATTCCTGTGTATCAGGTTCATTTTCTCTTTCACTTGGTTGGATTTCTCACTCCATGCAATTAAACAAAAGACAAAAATATTGGCTAAGACCCGTCTAACTTTTTTTTTTTATATAGAAAAGGAAACACCTCCATTAAATGTATATAGAACTTCTAAAAAGCAGGCAAGAAAAAAAACAAAAGGAGAAAATATTTCAATATTCGAAAGAAAAAAATTCTAAATTGAAATATTTGTTCAAGGCCAAAACAGTGGCAACTTGTTGAATGCTGGAGTTTGCCCGAGACCGTCTGATCATAAGACCAACTCATTTTCTTTTTGTTCTGTAGTCCACGTCTATAGAACATGTCTCATTTCAGCAGGACGTGGTCTCTGTTCTTTGGCTCAGTTTATGTTTCAGGGCTCTACAGTACTGAAAAATGCCATCAGTAACCCAAAGCGCACAATGTTACAGTAACTATCTTGCAGTTCTTCTGATTAAGGGACGCTATGTGAATAAAATGTAACTGAATTCAAATTGGGAAAGTTGTTGCTTTTAAATCAGTTACAGGGCTTCACAGCGCATCTGTGAAGTCACCCGACAACGTCATGAGCATATTTCTTCATATACTTGCCTACAGGCTAGGTGTTTCAAATAACAAAGTGTATAAGGGATGTACAGTATAAGGAGCAGTCTTAGGGCAGGTTAGGGGCTCGGTCTGTGTCTTTAAAAAAGTCAGTCTGTTCTAACCGTTTAAAAAGAAACTTCTTCAGACTTGAGGTCAGACAGGCTGTGCTGAACAGAAAGGTAAAGGTAATGAAACTTCCGTCTGAAGGCGTTAATTGCCTTCCTAAGACCTCAAGGGTCATTAACTGAACCTTAACTGATCTTTATAAGTTCAATTAATGTGAATCGAGGCTGACAGCAAAGAGCCTGAATCAGATGAGGACGTTCTTTACTTATCAAATCCCTTATGAAAACGATTCTACCATCAGCACTCCTACTATAACCACAATCAAGAATAGAGATGTGATCATCCTGTATTACTAAGATCAGCAATCTTTCGGTGTTCCATGCATTACATCATGAGATTGCATCTGTACATCCTTCCTCAAATAAAAATTTTCAAGTTGGATTAAAGTCTAATCCACTTCTACTGTATGTTTATAAAGGAAATTAAACGCATCAACATTCCACCTTATCGCTTATTGCTTTACATAGTAGACCAATGAAACTTGCCCTCTTATCCCTTTCTTGCCTCCAAACCCTAGAACATGAACCCAAAAACAACAGGAAGTGCTTGTATGCTTGACTTTCTCATTTCTTTCCTGACTCGGGAACCTCGATTTCGACGCAGCAGCTGAGGAGAGGTCAAGAGTTATCGAGTTCTTAATCAATTTATATCAGACTGTTGTATCAATAATCAAACCGAATATAAAAAGAAGAAACAGAAATGTTGTGCATCAGGGCGGCTGGAATCGCGGCTCTCGATCTTTCTCAGGAAATGGATGTTAACTTGGTTCCATGGTCACTGTATGTTTATGTGTGTGTGTAGGTTCCACTTCTTCCCTTCCTGCTGTTTACTATGAAATGTAATCATACTCCTGAGTGACTTCCTTCCCTCGTTCAATCTTCTTTCTGTCTCTCCCTTACACGCACACACTGACATACAGTAAAGAGATACACATATGAAAATATACAAGACAATCTACAGTCATAGGCATACATATATACAATACATTTAATAAAAGGCAATGAAAGTTGTGCGTGTGTATGCTGGGGAAGAGTTTGCAAAAAACTGCTAAGAACAGCAAAAAGAGAGAGAGAGAGAGAGAGAGAGAGAGAGAGAGAGAGAGCACATTTAGTTTTTTTCTAAGCATTAACTTAAAATGTGATGAAGTTTAAATGCCGCACTACTTTTCTCCTGGCAGTTTATTAGCCAAGTTATTAGAAAGATTAGAGAGAATTTCGTCATTTATTTTTTTATATTATTATTTAATAATAATTCTCCAAACAAGGAAATTAGTCTCAAACCCACTCATTAGAAGCTATGCTCACGTGCTCGCAACACGAACTCAAACTCAAAACACGAACTCAAAAATTCGTAGAAAAACTGAGGCGATAAAAACGTCACCGAGGCATTTTGCGTCGACACCGTATTAACCTTAGAAACCACAGAAGCAATTTGCCGTGCCCTTTTCTTCCAGTGCCTTGGTGCTCTTTTTTTTAAAGAATGTCAGCAAAATTATTTTATATCAGTAGATGCAGCATGGGTGGGATCTGTTTACTTCTCGTTTCCTGCCACAACCCGCCGCTGGCGCTTTATACAGTACATACAGCCGCTTGGCGCAGGGCTTATTTTGTTGCTCTGCACGAGTGCGCCATACGTCATTATACAACAGATAGTTTTGAACGAGTACCAGCAGACAGGTGAAAGCATGTCCGTACGGTCCGACATAATGAGAAGAGAAAACCTAATCGCCAACGAACATATTGAAAACATTAGAAAAAAATTGAACAGAGAAGAAAAAATAAAACACATTGTCTTACTGTCTCCTTAATAATCTGAACAATCGGTACGCTAATATTTACGCCTACATCCTGACGCAACTCTGAATCCCAACTCGCTCTCCTAGGGGCACTACTAGGAGTGTGTGTGTCTGACAATGGATTGTCCACCCAACATAGTTTCCAATTTAACACTATTTGGGATTCGAACCGGGAACCTGGAAGTTAACGGAGCCGATATTCTAAAGTGGCATAAGTGGAAACTTTACAGAACTGATTTACAGAACAGTCCACCACCGCCAAGCTTTATTCTCCTCAGGGTTTGCCAACATAGTACACGTAATTGAATTTAAATTTAATATTACTAATTAATTACACCAACTGTCAGTCGCAGAAGGATGTGTGTTGGTGAAGCAAAATAACTAGTTAAATGACGAAACGGATCATAATCTGTGGATAATAAATGCTTTTTGCATAAAAGCAATATCACACTCGAGGTTGTACTCTACTGCCTACGAGTCACAGCCGTACTATATCCAGCCGTACAGAACTCCCTCCTGTGTGATATTGCTTAAGTAATCATCGGTCTACAGCAGTGGTTCTCAGCAACATCTAATTGAAGACCCCCACTATCAAAAACAAGCAATAAACATAACAAGCTGTTCACAGTATTTTGACTACATTAACTATACATCAAAATAAGTTTGGCTCACCTAACAATGGGAACGGTGTACTTGTTTTTGTCAGCATAAAAGCTTCGACAGTCGACAGCAGAGCAAGTGAATCTATACATTATGAATTCCTCCTGATATTTCCGACGTTTCCTACTTTGGTCTGACGGGCTCTTGCTCTTATGCTTGGTCAACGTACATGGTTCCGATGACTCGGGCAAACTGTCCACAACTTCAACATTTTTAGATTTGTGACTAGGGCTGTAGCTATTGAATATTTTATTAACCAAGTATTCTACCAAAAATGTAATCGATTAATCGAGTAATCAGATAAAATATACTTTTGCTTCAAACAGCAATATAAAATATATAAGAGATAAACAAAGATTAATTGGTTTTCTTTTTAGAAAAATATACTTTTATTTTTTAAATGCATACAGCATTTGATCAAAAATAAACATTGGCATTATTCACAATACAAGGAAGAGCTTAAAGTTGAGAGGAATTAAGTGAATTACAGCCATACATTCCTATTTTAAAGCCTTTTCTCAAACAAAAAAAAGGTATTTCAAATGACTTTAAGTATCAAAAAAACTACGGCACACATCGCTGATGTCATTTCTTTGAGTCGCGAATTTATTATTTTTTTAAACACGCAATTTAAACACTCACACTCAATCAGTAATATCTTTACAAATCAGAAATTATTTATTTATAGCATTTACTTGTCATACTGACAAGTGTGTATTATAATCACAAAAAAAAGACAATTTTTTAATCCCTCTCGCAACCCCTTGAAATTATTCCGCGACCCCCAGTTTGAGAACCAGTGGTCTACAGTATGTATGTGGCTTTTTCAGAAGAAAAATAACCAGATATGAAAATATTTGTAATATTTGATACACCGAAACACCAAACTGTATTTGTTGCAGCAAGTGCAAGTTGGAGCTCGCCCAATACACGACAGATAAGGATAGTTTAGTTATATACACACACGCAAACACCGGTGGCGCAAAAGATCCAACATTTCTAATAACTTATGAGGCGGAAAAAGTTGATTTGCTCTTCCAAAGCGCCATAAAATATGATTTTAAAAAATCTGCTCCTAATGAAATATTACGCCGCTTGCTCAATTCAAACATTTACAATCACTGTGTCTTGACAATCTTCAACAATCTAGATGATCCCAAGGACATAAAAAGTCATAGGTTTTCAAATGTAAACATCACATTCTTCCTGTTGTGTAATGATCTGATGTGTACGATGTAATAAACATGTATTTCCCTTGTAGAGCTTAAACAGGAATCCGCGCAGAAGCTCTTTCAGTCCGTCCTGAACACACTATGGCTTTGTGCACAGGAGCATTGTTGTACTGGAACAGATTTAGGCTTCTTCTTATTAAACCGTAATACTGCACCACATACAAATATATTTCATACACTTTCATGCTTCCACCTTTGTGGCAGCAGTTTGAGGAAGAACCATGTATGGATGTGATGAGGCCTGCACGGACATCGTTACAGTGTTGCTGTCTATACAGTACACTACTCTACAGTTATTTTCACTTCTGTCTTCTATGCAGGCAACACGGTAGAGGAAAGTCATCTGCTACATCCAGCACTGTCCGTCAAGCTTCTAAGACGTAGTGTGAGATAAGATGGATACGATGGCGATCTGAAACGTCCTATTTAGCTCAATTCCTGGGAAATGCTCAAGTACACATGATATGATGCGTCACAATTTTTTAATTGTATTTCAATATCAATACTGTCATGAATTCAAGATGCAATCCTCCGTACGTTTCTCACAAACTGATACAAAAACCAAATGATAAATTTAGTCTCCAGCCCGTCCCACAATACATACACATACACAATACGTCCTTTCAGTCTGAAGCATGTGTGTTTACGCCTTTATTTTAATTTCACCACGATAATTTTAAAAACACAGATCTGACCAGGCCAGAGAAATATGGAAATATGGAAAATTCAGCTTGATGTCCTGCTTCCACATCTCTCCTTCTCCCTAAGTGGCGTAAATCAGTCTATCAGGGGCAGATGACTCAGCGCCGGGTAATTACTGCACGCTCGTTAGGCCTTTCACCCTCCCACAGTACAGAGCAGGGGGTAATCACAGTAATTACACACACACACAAAGGTTAAAGGCAGAAAAACAACAACAAAACACTTTGCTAAGAGGTAGTGTACCATTTGAACACACACAAAAAAAAAAAAGAGTACACAACAGACGCGCACACACACACACACACACACACACACACACACCACAAGCCCAGACCTGCACACCCACCTCCAGATGATAATGGTTTAAAGCAGACTATTCTTATTTAAGCCACATGTCCGAAACAATAGGAGACCCAACAGCAAGATGTGTGTAATGTGTGTGTAAGAAAGAGAGTGTGTGTGTGTGTGTGTGTGTGTGTGTGTGTGAGAGCGAGAAAGTGTGTGAGAGAGCGAGATAGAGAGAAAGAG
>QMIH01000348.1:83841-91341 GCA_003987875.1 Clarias batrachus | reverse complement strand
GGACACCACCAAGGAAAGAAGTTTTCTCTGTATGCTGGGGGTATGATCTGAGGTCCGGCATCAAGTCTGAAACGCTGGCCTCCCGAGAACTCCTTTAAAGGCCCAAACAAATGGAAATGGCTTGAGGAGAGGTCAGGACAGTCTGAGGAATGAGGGAATAACTCCAGTTGAGTTCCTGTAATGTGCAGATGGTGTTGGTGAATGATTGTGTGTATGGTTGCGACAGACAGACGCGTCTCTTCCACAAGCTGGTGCCAAGTCATCCGTCCATTTTTAAGGATCAGCTGCTAAGCGTCTCATCACCGTGGCGTGCTTTAATCTACTGTATTTCACACCAGATATTTCATCACAAGTCCCTGTTTTGACTTGAACACCCCCTCATATAAGAAAAATGACACCGCTCAGCGTATATAAAGCTACAACTGCACAGATGTATATACACACGCGTCTTTCTCCCGCACTGACTGTGCATTTGGGAAGCTTGGAGCTGCAGGTCTGACACTCGACTTGCTCCGCAAGAACGTAGGATTCAAAAACACACTAGAGAGCTGCGTTACTCTCTTCGTGCTTCGATCCTTCACACCGGCAGGATTTAACTGATCATCATCTAACACGACAAATTAGGATAGATTTTTGGCAAGTGGCAAGTTACAATATAAACATATAAAGAAAAAGAGCAGAAAACTCCTCAGATTTTTGAGATTGCTTGAAGTAAGACAGCAAGCAGTGTGTGTGCATGTGTGTGTGTGTGTGAGTGTCCGTCTCAATTCAGCTTCACTCAAGACTACAGCCTCTCAAACTCAAAGCTATCATTATAGTAGAATAATGACCACTTTCTATGTGTGTGTGTGTGTGTGTGTGTGTGTGTGTGTGTGTGTGTGTGTAATAAGGGTAATCAGAGCAGGACGGAAAGGGGTGACTGAGGGGAATAGAGGGTAATAACAATAATAAGGGTAACAATAGTGAATCTGCTGATACTCATGAGGGTTAAACATGAGGACATGATAAGGACTGGAGAGAGAGAGAGACAGAGAGAGAGAGAGAGACAGAGAGAGAGAAGGTGTGCAAAATAACTCGATGAAGATAAATGTGATGAAACGGTACGTATGACAGATGTGGGGAGGGGGGGGTAGAGGAAGAGACCAAGACATGTAAAGTAAAGACATGCATTATGGGTAAAAAAAAGATAGAGCAAATGGGAGATATAAAACAGGAGATAAGCAGAAAGAAAGAAAGTGTGATAGAGCTCAAGAGACTTACACCTGGGATTACCGACACCATATGTCCACCTGTGAGCTAATGAGGTCATCTCAGACTTGTATGTGTCTGTCTGTGCTTGTGTACAGTATGTGTGTGTTATTGGTCTTCACCCAGTAGGAGCATGTGGATCTGTCAAAATAAACCTAATATTCAAAATATTTACATCTGATGGACAATGATAGGGTGAGAACAAAAAGCACACTTTATAAAAACTTGTGTGAACTTTTACCCAAAGTGTGAAGAAGTGTGTGTGTGTGCGTGCGTGATACTAACACCACATCCGGTGTGTATTCCCGCCTCACTCATGGCGTTCCTGAAAAAAGCTTTCACCTCCAATAAAGTGTTTTCTCTAATTCTTGCCAACCTGCATACACACAACTACACAAAAAAAATCATAATGTGCCAGTTGGTCATCTTGTCCTTGTCCCCCCACCCTCCACACACACACTGAGGAAGTGATTGAGATCCTGCCTGTCCTTTTCCTCATTCCGTTACGCTGCTGACACATCACACGCTGATGCGTGCGTGTGTGTGTGTGTGTGTGTGTGTGTGTGTGTGTGTGTGTGTGTGTGTGTGTGTGTGTGGCGTGACAACACAATACAAGCCCGTACTCGTACTATTACACACACTGATTCCACTGCCAACCTTGATTCACACAAACCTACAGTATATTTTGTACAAGGGTGTGTAAAGGTAACATCACGTCATTCCGTCTGAAATTTACTTTTTTACTATGTTAAAAAAAAAAGTCAGCAGGGATACAATATAAAAAAAAGGAGGGTGAGTCAAATATCTGCACTCCGGTGATATCAAAACTTCATTGGCCGCACCGTCTTCCGTTCACAAGACTACTGTCCCGCTCCAGTCACTGTTGTGCAGGTGTGAATGTGTTACATCGGTTCATCTGTAGCTGTAGCTGTGATTGCACGAAAGAAAAGAAGAAGATGAAGAAGTAAAGACACCGGTGCATTCGTGTCTCGCAGCTCAGCCTGAAACTTTTTTTTTTTTTTAACAAGGTAATACAAATGCATGTTGCCAGATCGAGAAAGTGTATTAAAAAGCAAGGAGAGCATGTCATATATAAATAATATATTTCAAGTAACTTTTTTTAAGGTGTTAAAGTGAAAAACATTCATGCTTGCAGCTAATTTTTGGAAAATTATGTTTGTTTGTTTTTTTTAAGTTAAATAAAATACATTTTCAAGCCAGAGAGCAGATCATTTTTGCCTCCCCCTCATGTGCGTGTGTGTGTGTGTGTGTCTGTCTATATATATATAAATATATATACAGTATACCACACTGTGTAACCATAGCATTTAAAGTAACCGTATAGGCTGTAAAAGTAGTGTTTGGATACACACACAAAGTATGGAGGTTTTACACTTCCGCTGGTTAAATAATCAATTTTCCATCATCATGTAACTGAATTAAAAGCAGGACTGTTTGGAGAGAGAAATGTTCATGTTCATCATTCCCCTGACACACTCACAGAAGCATTACGGCTATGTTCATGCTCCAGGTAAAAGTGGTCCAGATCCAATGTACCGAGCAAATCCAGTTTTTTTTCTTACTGTTAGGCTGTTCATATTAAGCCTTACAGTAAGTCTGACATCAGTACGAACAGATCACGCTCCGAACATGACTAACACACGCAGACGTACAATGTGTTCAAGTTCACTGTATAAACACCACAACCTTTGATTTCATTACATTTACTTTCTGAAGACATTTCTTTTCTCATTTCTTCAAACACAGTGCGGTTGCATGAAGCACCTTCTTATTCTGCTTGTACAGCATCATCACCCCACATGTTCATGAGCTCCGTCACCTCTCTGTCCTTCATCATAATCATCACTGGCTCTTTCCCATTGCGAAATCATGACGGATGTCGAGTTGGATTGACCTCGAAATCACATCAAACTGGATTGGACTGTTCAGAGGTCACGCTGCAGAAGATATCAGACCAGCATCTGATTTAGGACCACATACTCTATGAAAGTCAGGACTGACCGCTCAGGACTGCATGTGATTTGTAATGTTTACAATGAAAAATAAAAACCAGATGAACACAGGCTTAGTTCACACTTTTGTCACATCACTACTGTTACTTTTGCCAGACTGGTCAATACTGGCTATGAAAACGACGACACGCAACAGATTTACAGGATTGCAGTTCATCATGAATTATTAGTTAGTCATGGTTTAAACAGCCTATGCCACGTGTACTCTAATAGCAGAATGCCACGTTGTGTTTGAGAGCAAACACTGAGGAGACTCATCACTGAATGTGTGGGTACTGTGCAAACGACAAAAAACCTGAGGGAAAGCAAGATATCGAGAGAGTTTTTAAGGTTTTTAATTACAAATTTAGAATGTTTTAATGAAAAGTTGTTCAAATTACACCAAATCAGCCATAAAACTAACACCACCACTGTGTGAATTGACGAACACTGACTATCAATTATTTACCAGTAAACTGGTGACAGGATCATGAGTACCCAAGGCCCACCTATGCCCCAGGATCATGAGTACCCAGGGCCCACCTATGCCCCAGGATCATGAGTACCCAGGGCCCACCTATGCCCCAGGATCATGAGTACCTAGGGCCCATCTATGCCCCCAAGATCATGAGTACCCAGGGCCCATCTATGCCCCCAAGATCATGAGTACCCAGGGCCCATCTATGCCCCCAGGATCATGCGTACCCAAGGGTCTCCTATGCCCTCAAGATCATGAGAACCCAGGGCCCATCTATGCCCCCAGGATCATGAGTACCCAGGGCCCATCTATGCCCCCAGGAACATGAGTATCCTGGCTACGACAGAATGATATCAGAACATCCAGTGCATCACGGCTTGCTGAGTTCAAGATTCTTGATCCAGCCTCCAAATTACTCAGATCGCAAACAGACTGAGCATCCATGGGAAGTGTACTGGACAAAAAAAGTCACACGAACAATAGCTTGCCTTGAGGAGCCGTGCCCAGAGAGGCCAGAGCTACCCCGGGGGCACAGGGGGAACCCAAAACCTAGGTGACTTTAATGTTATAGCTGATCATTGTATATAGGACGTTGTGTACAAATCGGGCTACTATCTTAGACGGCAGTTTTTTATTTTTGCTGTATTTTCTCAAACAATATTTTTTATTGTTGTCCCTGAGTCAAGTCCTTGATATCAGACATAATGTGAAAGAGCATCACTCTGAGCCTTCTTACCAAACCCAATCCTATAGTTTGTACTTTCCTTCATTATGCATTCACATAGAGACTGTATTATATTTGATGCTGAGACACAAGCCTGCTCCACTTTAATAGCTTCCTTTGTTAATGCAATCAATGCATTTTATCACTTCTAGTAGTTTTAACTTGGACACCAATACGACGTGTGCGATCAGTCAGTGTTTTATCTGCTGGAAGCCTAACAAACCGGTAATCCTAGAAAGTGACGGCTGATCAGTGGCACGCCTGTAGCAGGGGAAACACAGAGCTCAGCAAAACAGCACTACGGCAAGAGAGAAAGAGAGAGAGAGAGAGATACAGTACAGAGAGGAAAGAGAGCGATACAACACTGAACAATGAAGCAATGATGACTGAATGAGGTTGTGATATTAGAGACTGTTTTTGGTCTTGACACAACAAGACAGTTGTCTCAGTTTTGTCATAAACTCCGGGGAAATTTTACGCCGTCTCATTATGCTTTGCGTCTAGGAAGACTGAAAATTATTTTATAAACAGAGCCAAGGCCAAGACCATAACGTCATGCACGGTCTAGCTGCTTTAACACAAAATGTAGCACGAAATGTAAATACCAAAAGTAGAGGACGTAGGTAATTCAAGAGAAATTTCATTTTAGGTTAGGACGGTACTCCAAGCCAACACATCTGAGCATGTGGTCTCAGTCTTGAAGACCGGTCATGGCTCCATGGCTCCAGATGTGTTGCACACATAGAATATACCTGGACGGGCAGCATAAGTATATCGGACCACCTTTTTAAAAATATGACAGAACAATGCCAGTGGCGATCGATTAACTAGCAGTGGACAGTTAATACTCGCACTACCGCTCCTGTGTATTCTGCTATCGCGAGAGCGGCTAAATGCAACGCATGCCAACTGCAGCAAAGAATAAGAAGCGTCTACTGATGGTCATACATGCTCTACAGAGAAACAGTTTCACACAGTGAAGGAGCTTTTCTTTAAACACCACAGGAGAATTTACCATATATAGTCCTGTCAGCTTCAGACATTAAACTGTGCATTTGGGTTTTCTGAGTTGTCGTATAGAACCAAAGTTATCATTTATCTTTTAAACTGTATAAATTTTACTGCTACTAGAATATGGAAATGACATCACAATTTTTTTTAAATAATTTTATGTTTGTTTGTTTTTTGGTAACAGAAACAACCTAAAACTACCATAAAAAGACATGATCTTATAAATCTGTGCTATTTCTTTGCCTATGTGACTTTTTTCCCCTCAGTGATGTTTGTATATTTGAATAGAATTAAATAAATTTCAGTTCATCATATTGCCTAGGTTGTAATGAAAAAATTACATGTACAGTATGTGTGTATGTGTGTATGTGTGTATATATATAAAAAAAGACTACAAATCCAACATGCTCTGACAAACAGTGCCATCTTTGTATGCCAAAAAGTGTTTAATTCTAGACTGGACCATGTGCATGGTTGATCTCTTTTTTGTCGTCCCCATCCTCATTGAGTTGATGCGTACTCCGCTGGGTTCTGTCTTGGTCTTAAACTCGACACTACTGCCAAATAAAAGCACCAGACTAGGTAAAACAAACTGCCAAGTAAAGCAGCAAGAGTGTAGCAGGGAGGGAAGTGCACTACTGTGTAAACAATCATTAGTATTTACTGAGTAAATGGGAACTACTGCACCAGCAAGGCAAGCAAGTCACTCATATCAAAATTTCACTTATTTTAATGCTTGAAAACTTAATCTTAAAGATAGTTTTAAGCCAAACAAAGCTTGACAAAAAGTAATTGCACTACTATATATAGTACAGATATACTACACATATATATTATATACAGTATAGAAAACAAGGTTTTGTCTGTACATTGGTCAGAACTCGATCTTTCAATATCTTTACGTTTCAAACACTGGAGGACCAGAAGCCAGTCTCGGAAAATGTTGTGTCTGTCTGTCTGTATATCAGTCTAGCCAAATTTGTCTCCGCATCACACGAAACTGGCAAAACAGAATTGAATGAAACTTTCACAGAACATGGACATTTGCCTGAAGTTTAACCTGCACCATAAGTGAAATCAGAATGTTGAGTAAAAGCAATGCTATGAAGAGTTAAATGCCAGATTTAATCATTTACTTTAAAATAAGCCACTTGCTCAATGTTAGCAAATCACCTGCACCAATAGATATTAATTAGAAATGCTAAACTGGATATTTTACTCATATTTTCATGTCTGAAATAACAGCGCTGAAGGCACAAGTTAATTCTAACACAATTTATGACAATTAAATTTTTAATACAAAATTTAATCTTTATCCGATTTACTTTTTCGATTTTCTCATCTGTACTTCATTATTTGGCTGATGACGAAAGAAGAACTCGGCGTAAACAAACCGCAAGATACTCAACCTTACAAAATTTGATTTCTTTATATTAATAAGCAAAGAAGAGAGTTCTGCTGTACAGAAAGACAGACAGACATGTACACTGAAACTGATCCGCTTATTTTTAGATTTAATCTTTTAACTATTTCTACAAAGTATTTTTGACTTTTGCAACAGGTACTAACATATATTTATAGATAGATATATAGACAGACAGATATAACCAGTATATACACTATATATAGCTATAGAGATATGTACAGATATTTACTATATACACTAGATAGATAACTAGATAGTAAATATAAAAACAACCAAACAGACCCAAAGTGTGGGAAACGTACTGTACATCAAATAAACTTTATGTAAAATAGGACAATTTATTTTTTCAAAACAACTCCTAAAAACCCTCAGACAGACTAAAACTTCACCACAGCACAGTCTCTCTCTCTCTCTCTCTCTCTCTCTCTCTCCTACAATTCATTTCTGTATCGGAGCGACGATTTTCCCGACTCTTGTGAGTGACAGCCCGCGCTAACCAATCACATTTCCGAATCGGCGATTTCCAACCAATAGCGAAGCTCCGTTTCTGTTTACGAACCCGCCTGTCGGGTTCCGCACTCTGCCGCTGTCCCGAGTATTT
>QMIH01000348.1:38342-67072 GCA_003987875.1 Clarias batrachus | reverse complement strand
TATATATATATATATATATTTTTTATGCAATCTGATGAGAAATACTTCTAGTATGATCTGAAAACGTACTATCAGCACATGCCTGGCGATGAACAAACACACCTCTTTTCAGCTCGCCTCTGTTTTCTGATTTCCGATTGGCTACTCAGGTTGGCAAAACGATGCCGTATCACGTGCGTGTAAGCGTGCGTGCTGCTGAGACTCGTGCTCAGGGGGCTCACATACACACACCATCAAAGAAAAGAGGGCTGAGGTCAACCTTTAGCGCAGGTGTGTGTATGCGTGCATGTGTGTGCGCATGTGTGTGTGTGTGTATGGTTGTGCACGTGCATGCGTGTGTGAGAGAAGAAGTTGAAGAGAGAGAGAGAACAAGAGAGTGAATGACACATGGGCACTTTTTACATCTTTTACAAAAAATGAAAGCAAAAAACATGAACAGTTCAGGCAACAAGACCACAGAGTAGCAAGTTAACAACCGCTTTTTTTTTTTGTTGTTTGTTTTTGTTTTTTTTAAATCTATATCCTTAAATATGAGGGATACAAAACACTTACGTAATAAAATACCCATGTTATCAAATCATTTCACAAGTAATACACTGAAGCTGTAGGCAGGATGTACCGTCAGAATTTGGCACTAAAGTCCACTCATCTTGTTTTTTTTTGTTTTCTTTTTTTCGTTTTTTTTCCTCATGTTTCCGTTGAAAGAAAAAAAAAAAAAAGTACATTTCGCTGAACGCAACAACACGTTATACTAAATATTGTTTCCCACAATCGAAATTTCAAATAATAAGAAGAATGACACTGATGCTTCACAAGCTGACATTGTAAAAGGTTTATATAGCTAATTACCCGACAAGAAATTTCAAATAGGGACTCTTAAAAAAAAAAAAAAAAGAAAAATTTAAAAAAGGGAAAAAAAGAAAAAAAAAGTAATAAAAAAACAAAAAAGAAAACAATCAAACAAACGAAAAAACAGGTATACTCTAGTAGCAATAGTACTATGATAGGTTTTTGTCTATGTTCAAGTAAACCGATTTTTAGTCTTCTCTTTAAAAACACAAGACGAATAAGACTATTAGACTTGTGATGAAACCACGACTCAAATCCACAAAAAGCACCGACGGGAACGCGGGTCACACAAACTGTTGTTTTTTTTTTTGTTTGTTTGTTTTTTTTTCCTCTATACATTTAAACAGTATAAAATATAGGTCATTTCATGTGCATTTATACCACGGATTGTCTAACGGTAGATCAGTTCAGCAAAAAGGTGTGACATGTAGGTAGCATTTCCCCCAAACAGGGCACTCTTTTTTTTTTTCTTGGCTTTTTTTTTCATTTTTTTATTTTATACCTTTACTACTCTAGAAAAAAGTGGTTTTATATAGACTTTAATGAGAAACCGAGCCACTTCAAATGGCCTTATCAAAAAACTTTACACTGCCTGAAAAATGTAAAAACCACAAGCTCGCTCTGAGAGACTCTTAAGTTCAATTAGACAGTTTTTTTTTAATATATATATTTATATATCTATATATTTATTAAAACTGCTTGGAAGTAGTCTAGTTCTCGTAGAAACCAGCTCGGGCTACCTGCACGTCTCATGCTGTGAGACGCCCTGACAGGAAGTCCAGAAGCCAATCCCTGTATTGTACTTTCAAGTTTACTTTAAATGAATGAAAGAAACTAAAAAAATGAAATGTAAAGCAAATCATAAGAAAAAAAAATGTAAGCTAGCAAACGAAGCATTTTTTAAAATTTCTTTGCCACAGGTTTGTTTATTTGTTTTTTTTTGTAATTTGTTACATTTGCGAAATGTTCAAAACAGCGCTTCTTAAAATGACGACGCTTCGGGTTAAACTATTAAATAGACTCTACCTATCTATCTAACTATTCGCGAGTGAGAACGCGGCTTTAGCGCTTTAGCTTTTTCACATTTGTTGTGATTGATTTTTTTTCCTTCCTTCCTTCCCCCCATCCCTCCCCTAACTGTTGTCATAAAAAGAGAAAGAACACAAACAAAACAAAGGTCTAAAACAGAAAAAAAATAACAGTTGAAAGCTCCAAATGAGGTCACATGCAAAAAAAACCAAAAACAAAACAAAAAAGAAAAAAGAACAAACAAACAACAACAAAAAAACAAAACAAAAACAAAGATCAAGCTAAGATCAAAGTCGAGGAGAGATCAGTAGGAGGAGACCAGATTATGATCAGGAGAACTCAGAAAGACATCGGAGACAATGACGAGACGATGAGACGTGTTTTTTTTTTTTTTTGAACGCCACGTAGACATGCTAGGCAAACGATGAGCAAAGAGTCATGGAGATGAGTTTCTAGGGAAGAAAACGGGAGAGGAGAGTTACACACACAGCCTCTGCACACAACTACAGCATTAAAAAACCATGAGAACAAACAACAGATAACAACAACAACAGCAACAACATCAACAACGACAACAACAGCGCTACTAGCCAGCGGTAACCCAGAACAAGAATTATTTTTTCCCCCAGTTATCTCTCTCTCTCTTTTTTTTAATACTACACATATTTCACACAGATAAACATATGTAAATGATAAGTACATCCACACACACACACACACACACACACACACACACACACACACACACACACACACACACAAAGCACCCCAAAGAATCCATCGATCTCTAGTTTAAGAGACACAGCGCGATGGATCTTGAGTTTTAAAAAACGAATACATGGTTTTTATTAATATAGATTTTTAGGGAACGCGGAAACAAAAATAACAGAACACCAGACGAAGCTAAAATGGAACAGAAGGAACAAAAAAAAAGGGAGAAACAGATTGCACATGTAAAGTGCCACTACTCACGGCGAGGGAGAGCGTGAAGGAGGGACTGAGAGAGAGAGAGAGAGAGAGAGAGAGAGAGAGGGGAGGGAAAGGACAAAGAGCGAAGAAGTAGGGCTTCACAATTAATCAAATATAAACTGCAATTAAACATTAAAAAGGTCACTATTTACCTGTGCTCTGATTCAATCTCCTGTCTATTTGTCTACACCAGTGGGGATTGAGTGGTTAAGATTCCGTCCTATTGATTGGACGCATCACTCCTAGGATCGTAAACAAGATCCTGTACCCTCACCTGCGGAGGCCTGAGTCTGGATTGGATTCTGATGTATAGAGGATTCAGATGATTGCGGTGCCCATTTCAGTACAAGAAACTCATTGTCATGTGCAAGAAACTAGTCTGATATGGTTTTAGCTTCGCGAAATAACACGTTATCCTGTGTCCATAAAAGGAAGGACAAGATCAGGTAGGTTAAACGATGCTCGGTTGGTACTAAGGGGCCTAAAGTGTACCGAGAAAATCTGAAAATCTCCCCCACACCGGTACACCTGAACCTGCTGATACGAGGCAGGACAGATCCATGCTTTCAATGTTCTTCACACCAAATTCTGACCAACAGAAATCGCGACTCATCAGGCGAAGCAACATTTTCCCAATCTTCAATCGTCCCATTTCGGTGATTCCATGTGAGATCTCACAATCGACTCAGTTTCCAGTTCTTCCTGACAGGAGTGGCAGACGGGCGTGGTCTTCTGCTTCGAGGTGTGACGTGCTCAGAGATGTTCTTCGGCATACATCAGTTGTATCAATTGATTATCCAGTCCGGCATGCTCCTCTACTTGTGTACCTAATGAAGTGGCCGCTGAGTGTATAAATGCCTGTGGATTGATTCACCCTGTGTATACACCATTCAAGATCTCTTCAGTTTTAGGCGCAAAAAATTCATCTCACTCGAAATCTTCCATTTAAACCACCTCCTGATGGAACAGCCATATTAACAAACAAACAAATGGAGACATTATGATATCCCGAGTGGCTGACAAAAATAAATAGAATCCAAGGGCACTGAAAAATATTTTTTAAAAGCACAATTACACCCTGCGAAACCCCAAACCTGCTCGTTTGTTGTCTATTGGTTTTACAAAACCTGTGTTTGTGAATTCGCAGGTCAATACAACCAGCTTGATAAAACTGGCACTAAACCGCTTCCAGGAGCAAATTGCACGCCCTTTTATTTCCGCCATCATTTGGTGTTTATTCTGGGCTGATTCTATCCGCGTTTGTTCTGACTGCCGCATTAGCTGGAAGGAAAGAAAGACTCCCTAAAAACAAGTCAGATAGCGTAAACGGTACGGCTAGAGCCTAGATGCTGGCTCATTTGTAGCATAAATGCTTTTAGCGTAATGCGCACACTTTGAGAAGTAGCACTGAGTGTCTAATCACTTGTAATCACTTGCTGCTTTTATCAAAAGTCATTTACCTGTTAGAATCCAATCCACACACAGAGCTGAGCAGTTTACGGCTAAGTCGTTTGTTCAGAGGCCCAGAATTGGTACTGGGATTCGATCCAACTGCCTTCCTTCACGCCAGAGGCCGAGGCACAGCGGCTGAGCTGCCACTTATTATATTCTCAATTAATAACTCTAACAGACGATATCGTTAAAAATGATCAGGACAATCGTGCAGCCCCATTACACTCTAATATAACTGGGACATGACTGGGAATGAAGAAAGACAGATGAGCAGAGGAGAGATAGGGACAGAAGGATGTGAGATAGAGGGATGAGGAAGGAGGGAGGGAGGGAGAGAAAGGGGGGGGGGTGATCCTCTGTTCTCTTCCCACATCGGATTGTGTGGCTTTCAGAAGACCGAACGGCGAAAAGCACTTCTTCAAAAATCTGATCACTAAACCAGGATAAATAAAATCTTTCACGTCAGTAGAGGCAGTAGAAATTGTTGATTTTTTTCTTCTCGTATAAAAATAGAACTGCTTTTTTTACAAATAAAATTTACAGGCCTGTGGCTTTCTGTACTCTGATATATATATTTTTATTTCAATAAACATCAAGTATTTGCAGTTGAACCCGCCACGCCGCCGGAAACATAAAATGCTTTATTATTAGAATCTTTTTTATTTGTCATCTCTTTTTAAAATGCTCTACATAAAATGCTCTGTTGGACAAACACCAGAACAAACAAAACAAAACAAAACAAAAAAAAACCCAACGCAAAAGGCATAATGCTTTAATGGCAAGTGTGTTTTGTGTATGTGTGTGTGTGTTTGTATGTGGAGAGTCTCTTTTGGCAGTTGTTGCCGTTAACTACAGCGAGGCCACATCGGGTTTTGACCCTTTTCTCTCTGGTGCCGTTGGGCCGAGGGGTCGAAGGAGCAGCGGAGCCCGAAGCCAACACCAGAGGTCAAAGGGCAAAGTCGAACGTGCATATTGGTGCTTTTTCTGGGGCTCTGGCCCCGTCCCTATGCATTCTGACAAGCCTCAAGGTTCATAACGGGAAACTGAATGTAGTTTAGAGAACGTTCCTCTCGGCTGTTGTTGTCGTTATTATCATAAAAATAAAAAACAAAGGCATGATATAAATATCTACTTAAAAAATCAATAAATAATTTTATACATAACTTAAAATAAAAAGGGAAAAAAAAACTAGCAAGAGCTATTCATTCATCGCAGATCATACAAAATAATAGCAAAAATGGAAGCGTTCATGTGAATAGAAACCAAATAATAATAATAATAATAATAATAATAATCATAATAATAATAATAATAATAATAATACGGCCATCAAAAAAGTTTAAAAAGAATGTTCGGGGGGAAAGTGACTCCCTCTAGTGGTGTTAAGGGTGAAACTCTCTCCCATGTCCCCCCCTTTTCCCATCCCCGGGGCGGTTGCCGTGGCAGCAGTGGGGACTTACCCTAGCAGTGTAGGGACAGAGAGGAGAGGCCCTAGCAAATAGATCAGTAGGGCTTGCTGTCGTTCTTCGAGCGCTTCAGCTGAACCTTCAGGCGCTTCATTCCGATCTGAAACCCGTTCATCGCCTGAATGGCTGCTTGTGCCGACACGGGATTGTCATAACTGACGAAACCTGACGGACAAAAAGAAAGCGCAATCAAATCAAATGTGCAGTGTCTACTGATGCTAATGTCCCCGAGTGTTCCCATTATATAAAATATGTGGACACCTTACCATCAGATTGTTCACACAATTGCCTAGAATGTCTTGTGCTCTGTACTGTAGCACTACATTTTCCCTTCACTATAACTGAGTAACTGTAACAAACCTGTTCCAGCATAGCAATACACCTGTGCACAAGTAAGTCGAGACCCATAAAGACACGGTCTACCAAGTTTACAGTGGAAAAACTGGAGCATTCTGAACGGAGTCTGGATCTCGACCCCACCAAACACCTTTGGGATGAACTGGAACACCGACTGCACCCGAGGCTTCCCCACACTAACGCTCCGCACAGCCCTAGCCACAAAGTATGCTGAAAAGCTGTTGATAACAGTATAGCAGGACTAAATCTCTAATTTGATATTTAACAAGTGCGTGAATAGTTAGGTGTCCATAAACTTCTGGCAGGAAAATTGAACAAAGAAACATAAGACAAGCAACCAGGACTTCTGTGACATTGGCAATTTTCCAAATGTCAAGTAATGACAGCCGTGGCATACACACAATTATCGGCGAGTAGACTAATTATGCAAAATAAAATTTTTAATCATATTGCAGATGGGGGTTTTATACCTTTTCAAATGTCCGCTAGAGTTAATGATATTTACAGGGAAAAAAGGGTGGTCATTTTTTAAAGACCCTCTTCCAGCTTTGGCCTCAGTTTCACCCTGGAGTCCCCGTTTTGTTCTTGGTCACGGCAAACCTATTACATTTTGAGTATTAAATGTGTACAGTATGACAAAAAGCAAGACATGCTCGGTTTTTAGCTGTTAAAAAAAACCTCCCGCCAAACTCTCTTTTTTGTCAATACTAAGTGAAGCGAAGAAACTTTATACACAGTGGAAAAGTTCCTAGGTTATCAAGTACATCCTGAAACTGTGAGTGATGCTATTTTTAAAGTTACTTCAGGGTCAGGATGTACCAGAGAATCTGTGTTTTCTGTGACTTTTTCTTGCTATTAATAGTGAGCAATATCACCCTGTACAGACTGCACATAACACTGTTTAATCTAACGGATAAGACTGCAGAAAAGTCCCACACCACCATATAATACGGCACTCTAGCGAGCAGGTTTGCTAGGCTGCTAATACTGTAGCTGCTCCGTGCAAAACCCCTCTCCCTGGTGATGTTCTCTCAAAAGTAAAAATAAACAAAATAACTCTTGTGATACTTTCACCTGTTTAATGATTTAAACCTTAAAAAAAGTTAAATCTACATATTTTTAAGAGCTTAAGAAGGATGGCTTAGCTGTTAGCAGATAACCGTGAACAACAAACCTAGCTTCTTTTTTGAGGAAATGAGGAAGTGACATCCTCCTGTTTAGTGATATCCTGTCTTTATTATATTCAGCCTTTATTCATCACATGTACATCACTGCACAGTGAAATTCTTTATTTTTCACTTTGTTATAGACTGGGATTGGAGCGCAGGGTCAGCCATTATACGGCGCCCTTGGAGCAGACAGAGTTAAGAGCCTTGCTCAAGGGCCCAACAGTGGCACCATGCCACCTTCGAGATGGGGCTCGAACCGTGCACCTCTATGACCTATGCTAACTTTGTAAAAAATAATAAAATATGGGAGCTTTTAATGTCCCTACAGTAATTCAAATACAAATGCCCCCCCATAATGAGGGGCAGGGGTAGCCTGGTTGTTGGACTCCTGACCAGGAGGTCCCCAGTTTGAGCCCGACGCAGCCCGGGTTGCCACTGTTGCACCCTTGAGCAAGGTCCTTCACCCCAAATGCGCAGATATAATCGGCACCCCGACCCCGTAAGAAACAACGGATATATCTTCAGGGTGTGGTGTATCTGTCGTCTGATGTGCCGGATGAATGACTGCAACATATTATATTAATATAACAATATTCCTATGTTTAATTTCACCTCATGTCGCCTATTTATTGCGTACTGTACAGTAGGTTCACCTAAATAAATAGTCACTCAGTGTATGTGTAAAGAAATGAATGTTTCTCTACGACTGTTCATGTGGGACTCTCTTTGACGTTATTGAATGTTTTTTGGCCCCATACCGAAGCACTTGCTCAGATTGGTCTGTTTGTCGATGAACACTTTGGCCGACACGACATTTCCAAAAGGCATGAACATCTGCAGAATGTCCTGGTCCCCGAACTCCTGCGGCAGGTGATAGATGAAAAGGTTTGCCCCTTCTGGTCCTGCAAACACAATACCCAACACATGCACACACACTATTATTAGTATTAGTCTTCTTCTTCGTTTTTTTTTTTTTTTTAAATAATCATTCCCTAGGCTCAAAAGGTTGGCAGGAAAGCAACATTAATCTATGGTAGGAGAACATTCACTACACTAAAAGGGACAATAAATTTCAACATTTTCATCTGAAATTTCACTGGGCGTGTGAAATCATACTTAAAGAACCTTATGTGAACCCTGTCATCTCTTTACACACCTGTGTATTGTAGGATCTTTATTTAGCGTATATACAGTAGTAGTTGTATTACTCTATATACAGTATGCATATACTGTACATGTATGGAGGTTTATTTTCATTTTTAATGAGGGTTACGCTATGTCACGCTCACACCGTAGAGATAAAAATTCAATTTCACTATCATGTGTATTGCTTGTATCATTCTACAGTATATAGTCCAGGATTAATGAGACTCATGATAAAAATGGATAAAACCCAAACATCGAAAACTGAAAACACTGGTTAAAATTTAATAAAAAAAATAATAAAAAAAAAGAAAGAAAGAAAAAAAAGGAACAAACTTAACCCCCTACTGTTAATTATGTGATAGTGAGGGTGTTTTTCATTTTTATTCAAAGCTCCTGGGAACCTTGTTGTGATACACAGACTCATGGAGTCGTAGCTCATAACATCCCAAAATGAAAATCTAATTGCTTCCCTCATCCCATGAAGCTACAGTACATTTGTGTTGTGGCTGCACCTTGTAGCGGGGCAATGGTCCAAAATATAGAGTACATCTGAAACCCTGAGACACAAAATCAAGCTTCTGACATGTTCGTTTCATTTTACTAAAGCTAAAAACCCTGAAATACAAGCACGTTAAAAAAAATGTATTACCTCTTTTAACTCTATGTTTTTTTAATGTAAAAAAAAATAAAATTGTAGCAAGTCTCAAAATTGTAGCGGGTCTCAGTATAAGGCAAATATGACCATTTTTCATGGTGCCATTACTTATTCAATAAAAACGAAAGAAAATAAACGTGGAGGACCTCCGAGTGGCGCAGTGGTAAATTACTCGCCCTATCATCTGGAGATCACGAGTTTGATTCCTGGGTGATGCTGAAACCTCTCGCAGCCGGAGTGGCCGAGCTCTCTCAGAGTACTTAGTGCTCCCACATTAATCATGGCTCTACAGCCAATCAGGGGCGTCTGTGAGCTCACGCAAGTGGAAGGAGCGAGTGTGTTACGCCGCCCCCAACGGTGTGTGAGCGAGCAGCTCAAAAAGATGTAGTCGGCTGGCGTCACGTGGTTCGAAGAAAACACGTGATAGACTGAGTGGTAGTAAGAGCCTTAATGTGGAGCCCCCTAGTGGCGGGGAGGAATTGGACACGACTAAATTAGGGAGAAAATCAGGGGAAAAATCCCCCTCAAAAAAGTAAATCTTGTAGATTCACCTTTAGCAGCAGTTTTTATGGAATGTCCAAGAAAATACTGATTTCCGGAGAAATAATTTGGCAATTATTTAAAATTTTTCATACGATAATACTAATTTTATGACCGCCCATCATATGTGTGTATGTGTATATGTATATGTGTGTATATACTGTATGCATTTGTACAGAATATACACGTGTGTGTGTGTGTGTGTGTGTGTGTATGTGTGTGTGTGTGTATGTGTGTGTGTGTGTGTGTGTGTGTGCGCGCACTCCTTCCTCACCCTCTTTCTGGCTCCCGGCTGCGCTCTGCTGCTGCAGTAAGCTCTGGCTGTAGAGTGTGGGCAGGGCGGCGGCGGCGTACTGCTGGATTCCTGAGTAAGCCTGAGTGAGGGCATCCATGGGGCCGGCTGAGCCGCCGCCATTCAGGGCAGCCACACCTGAGAGCATGTGAGCAACTTTACATAAAACCCAACAATAAAGAAGAAAGAAGTGCACTTACTCATTAGCGCTTGGGACTGGGGGGAAGTGTTTTTTTTTTTTTTTTAACTACAACAGACACACACACACATACACATACACACACAAAAAAAACATCAGCGAGACAATATACACACCACAGGAGTACGAGACACAAAACGGAACAGACAAGAAGATTATATCCACATCAGACAACGCACAAGGAACAGTTCAGCCATTAATGAAATGTACTTCAGTTCTCCTGACCTCAGATATAATCGAACAGGGGGGGAAAAAACTGCGCTTGTTTTGTTCTGAGGTTAAACACATATAGGTTAAAATCTCACACGGAATCTTAATTAATATCATCCTGCGTTAAATGCGATGTCATTTACAGATCACGTTGTTAAGGTTAACAGCTTGTTTGTTTACGATGCACGTACTGTATGAATTTAATGAATGTTCGGTCGAAAAATCAGGGTTTCCTACATTTTGGAAAGCTTGGTTTGGTCCCTGTGTAAACCTTAACACCCATTTTTTACTACCAAACTGGTACACAGGGCTCATGGTGTATTAAAAAATAAAAATAATCAAAATTAAATCCAGCTGAATGAAGATTATCATCTCTTCTGTTGTACAATTCTGCCTTCAAAATCAGCCTCCAGTCTCCTGACACGGATGCTTCCATGGCGACACTGACTGATATGCTAAAGATAGACTCGACGTGAAGCGAGGCTGGTCGTTTCACTGCGTCTCGAGTGCGTTTGGGTTAAAAGAAAAGCTGTACGTTTCATTGTTTCGCTGAATAATCACCACGCATTTCAAGACGGTCACATAAGAACACAGAAGAACAGCTCACGATCAGCAACAATAAAGAGCGCTGTTACACACCCACAACGAAACGACACACAAGATAAACAACATGTAATACACAGCAGTGTAAGCAAGTGGAGACCGTGGCCGACACATGCAGGCAACATCACGACGGCAGCGTGTCACTATCACCACCTCGTCACCAAACCACAACATCAACAACAACCGCTCCTACTGCATCCTTCCTTTTATTTCGCTCAAGTCATCGACCTACGACGGCCGTTCAAGTCAAACTGGGACTTCAACACATTTCTTCGGGATGAATAATAAAAGCGATTGAGATTTACAGAGGACTTTAAGCATAACACGGTGATGAGACCCAAACATCAAAACATCTGAATGGTGCAAACGTTTTAAAGAAGGCGATACATCCGTGAATGATGCCTGATCCTTCAAAATCGAAGGATAACATAATCCTTATAATCGAGGGAAGTGACGTATCTGTCTGCGGGAACTGTACACACAATCATTCCCCCCTAACAGCACTGGTACTGGCCTGGAAGGTATTGCCACGTCCGCCATACAGTCCTGACCTCGTTCCAAGCCATTCATACATGTTTAGGACATTAAAGGAGTTCCTGAGCGGCCAGTGATTCAGACATGAAACAGGGAGTCGGATCTTGGCTTCAGCGTACAGAGAAATACCTTGATGTGAACCAAGCCCTAGTTAAACATTAGAGAAATAAAAGTAGTTTTTACTCTCATAACTGTGTTCCTTTTATTTTGCAAAATCAAAAGTCCTGGTTTGACTTGAACGCTCGTAGACCTTTGAAATTCTATCTGAATAAAAATTTCTCCAGCAAACACAACATCTATCCTATACCGAGACCCTGATGGGACATTTATATACTGTATATATATAAATATATATATATATATATATATCCCACCTTCTATGTTATGATTGGGTTCAAGATTTCAATCTCATCTCTGATTGGTTAGGTCCTCACTGAGCATGAAAAAGGAGGCACGAAGGCTCTAGTGTTTTTCTGGGGACAGTTTAGTTAACTACATAACTAACGCCACATCATTAATATTTATTCATTATTAAATCTCAGCGTGTGTCAGACGAATACATGTTTACGCATCATTTTAAGCTATTCATATATCAAACAAGATTAGAATAAGATTGTCGGTAATGACAAGGATTACTTTGCTAGTGTAACTGCTTCTCTTGCGATTACAGAAGGATGCAAAAGTATACAGTAAGTCAATTTAAAAAATGGGGAAGAACACATACTTTTGAAAAAAAAAAAAAAAAATTAATGGGTGTTTCTTCCCCAAAATCAAATCATCTGTACCGCAGGGACGTGGTGGGGGCATGGAGCCTATCCCAAGAGACTTAGGGCATGAGGTGGGGTACACCCTGGACATTCACACATTACAGGGAATTTGGGAACGGCAATTAGCATGTCTTTGGACTGTGGAGAAAACCAGACTAAACCCACCAAGCACGGGGAGAACAAGCGAACTCCGTGCATGCAGACCAAAGACGGGACTCGAACCCGGACTCTGGAAGTCCAAGGCGTCAACGCTAACCAATATGCCACCGTGCCGCCCAAACAGATGCGTATTTATTTTCGTCTCATGTTCTTTTAGGACCTCGGTAATCATAATCCCATACATAATCCTTCAGCCCTATTATTCAGC
Source organism: Clarias batrachus (assembly GCA_003987875.1). Classification (NCBI taxonomy): domain Eukaryota; kingdom Metazoa; phylum Chordata; class Actinopteri; order Siluriformes; family Clariidae; genus Clarias; species Clarias batrachus. Next base: position 54,468 of record QMIH01000348.1, on the reverse strand, counting down.
AATCATTAAGACTTAGTTATGAATTATTCAGTAACACTGCAGCAACACTGTGTTCGGTTGTGAGTAGTCCTCATGAGAGTCTGGACGTAGTGCAGTATGGATGACGGGAGTCTGCTTCCTTCTTTACCTTCAATAAACATGATTGTTTAGAATGTGTTTGAAGACGTCTCCCGCCAGCAGACCCTCCAGTCAGATGTAAGAACACAAGAACTCAGGAGGATGTCTGCTCAGAACAAGAGCCGGGATGCCGTTTCATTAAGAGTGCGAGTGTGTGTGTGTGTGTGATGACTGATTCATGCATATTTACTGACTGGCCTTTTGGCTTGACGTCCTGCAAACAATAAATGATGAGCAGGGTGCTTCAAGCGCAGCTCTCTCATTTATCCTGCAATAATTACAATACTGACCTTTACTATTCAATTAAACTATATGGCCTTTATAATGAGCAGTGTGTGTATGTGTGTGTGTGTGTATGTGTGTGTGTGTGTGTGTGTCTATTCGAAATTCATTTCAATTAATGTAAAACAGATGATGTGACGTTTTGGAAAGCCTGATTTATAAAACCAGTAACCTGTCTGAAAGGTCATTTTGGGAAAATGCAGACATCCAGGTCAGGTCATCCACACACACACGCACACACACACACAGACACACACACACACACACACACTCACCTCAGCCTACCAATTAATAAAGTAACACATGAGGCCCTTAGCTATTGTGAGGTGAATCACAGACGCTAATCAGACGGCTGAATGGACTCTGTGAAAACGTCCTCTTTTCCGGATAAGTGCTGCACACGACACCACAAACGCACACTCACAAAGCGAACAATCTCACAACGCTGAAACAATCACAAGCTTGGAGAAACGGAGCGAGAGAGAGAGAGAGAGAGAGAGCGCGATGGATTTGCCAGGCGCCTGGTTCGTGGAGGAGCGAGTGGAGACAGGACGAAGAGGAGTTTGCTTAAGGTGCACACACACACACACACACACACACACACACACACTCACCTAATCCTAATCTCAGTTTAATCTTTTTTTTTTGTTTGTTGTGAAAATATCAAAACAAATCCAATCATAAAATGACCAGATCTAGCTTATTTGTGATTATGAGTCTTATTGCATGGATTCCTCTTTTAAACCTGAAGCTGATGTACACATTATAAAAATATTTGAAAAGGATGATCACAGACAATCCTGGTAAATTCTGACTTCAGTGAACGAACAGGACTTGATTGTTCATATCCTGAATAAGAAACACAAATATACACGGAAAAAAAACACAACACACACACATATATGGACACTAGACATACACGGACAGCAAACTCCTATCGTACCCAGAGAGATGCCCCTTTTTTTTATGTTCGATTGTTGGGTGTGTCGCGTGTCTGTGTGTCCGTGCGGGCGTCTCTCCGGGCGTGTGTATGCGTGGGATGGGATGGGGTGAGGCGGATGAGGTTTATACTCACTGTTGACGCTACCTGCTAGTGCATTAATGTTGTTGAGGCCCACGGTGGCCCCGGCGAGGCCTTGCAGGGTTCCCAAAGAGCCGAGAGAACCCATCGCTCCGGCACTCGAGTTAGCAGTGGAGCCTGCTGCTGAGAGAGACGGAGAGATAGAGAGAAAGAGAGAGAGAGAGAGCAGGGAGAAAAATATGCAGAAAAACGATATAGCATAGAGAAAGAAGTGAAGAAAAAGAGGCAAGGATGAAAAAAAACAAGAGAGAGAGAGAGAGAGAGAGAGAATGTGTCACACCATTGAGTGTATTCAAGGTACAGAAATGTTCAATGTACTTTAATGTTCAAAAATGTCTCATACACACATATATATATGGAGGAAATTGGGGAGACAAGACATAATCAGGAAAATGATGATGATGATGAAGTGAAACAGATTATGGTGAGATTATGGTTACGTGCACACCTTTATTTATTTATTTTTTTTTACTTTTAATGCTGTTCTGTAAAAGGATGGATATAGTAAGAGAGAGAGAGTGAGAGATTAGGAGAAGGGTTCCAGTGTGAGAGATGGAATGAGACTCATGTAAGAAGCAATACACTCTGCGAAAATGACTCCGACGCTCTAAACTCGCACCTCTCACAGGGGAAGCGTTTCCAAAAATACTTCTGCCCTTTTCGAAGAGTTTGCGGCTGCAGCGAAAGACGCAGTAATAGCTACCGAACCCTGTCAAAAACGCCTAACCTGGGAGCTACAAGGACATAACGGAAGGACAGCCCCCCGCGCCCGTGACGCAGGCTTTCTGATGCAGTGACTAGCTGTGAGGATGTGGATGAAGACGACTCGATGAAGAAAAAAAAAAAAAAAAAAGCGCGACGGCTGCAGCGCTGATGCTACGACAGTGAGAATGATGACGATGACGATGAAGGCTAGGCGGCCGCCGGTTACCTGGGCTGGCCAGAGCTCCCAGAGAGCCTGTGCTGGAGGTCAGGGCACTAGCGGTGGACGGGCTGGCCGAGCTCTGAGCTGCCGCGGCGGCCGCTGCTAGAGTGGCCAGATTCTGTAACTGCAGAGCGTTCATACCTGAAGAGAAACAGAGAGTCAGCCATCGTGGGAGTGTGTGTGGCTGCGCAACAATATGGATGGTGGCGTGTTAACACACACTGATCTCAACAAGGGGTTGCTGAGTGCTACAGCTGGTGATCGAGTAGGCACTGATTGAGTGTGTGATGTTAATTGACTAATGTAAAAGAAAAAAAAAAAAGAAAAAAAAAGGCATGGTGATGAACATAGGAGTGTGTGATCGACTAGGCGTGTGTGTAGAGCAGGTTTTGACATGTATTCGTAAAGTCATTGGAAAAGGAGGGTGATAGATTGCAGAGTGTGTGTGGGAGAGTGGAAGGCAGGATTTGAGTGTGTATAGAATTGAAATACTGGTAAGTGTGTGCCGACTAATTATAGGAAGTGCGTGTGTATGAGTGTGTGTGTGTGTGTAAATAGGTAATGGAAGGAGGGGGTGTCAAAAAGGATGTACATTAGACCACTAGAGCCTTATATACAGATAAAACATATTACATATATGTACAAGGGGCGTTCAAGTTAAACCAGGACTTTTGATTGTTTGCAATAACAGAACACGGGTATGAGAGTAAAACTCTCTAATACACTTATGCACTAATCCAGGTGTTTCACTAGTGCCTGGATACATTCAAGGTAGAATGTTTTGCTTTGTGTCTGAAACGCTGGCCTCCCAGGAACTCCTTTAATGGACCAAACATGTGTTAATGGCCTGGAGCGAGGTGAGGACTGTACTGGGATGTGGCAATGACTCCCAGCCGAGTTCAAGTGGTGTTGGCGTATAATTGAGTGTACGGTTCCCTCAGACAGATTTGTCTCTTCTGCAAGTTGGCGACAAGTTATTCGCCGATTTTCAAGGATCAGTGAAGCTCACTGAACGCTCACGGGAACGACTCCAGGATCGTCATTCACGGATGTACGGCTTTCTACAAAATGTTTCCACCGCTCAAATGTTTTTCCACCGTACTTCTGTCAATGTTGATCGGTTTTACGCCTTCATTCAGTTCATCTCAAGTCCCCGGGTTGACTTGAACACCCCTCCTGTGTGTATATGTATACACACAAACACGCACACACAAACGGACGTTAACACACCCCCAACTTCAATACATGTAGGAGTAAAAGCCCTGAAGCTACGACGTAACTACAACACTGAGAATCTCCTTAATTTTGGGGAAGAAAAGAAAAAAGAAAAAGAAAAAAAAAAAAACAGCTGCCTACAACGGTTAAGTAAATGCTCTAGAAAGAATCTGATGTTCTCTTCTCCTGCGCTGAGTTTCCTGGAAAATCTCTCAGTAGTGACTCAGTGTCCTCACTCGCCACTGGCAAGGACTAACTAGCGAGCAGAAGACGGCGCAAACACACAGACGACACTCATCCACAGATGTCTGACAGCATCCGGCAGCCGATAAATGGCTTGCTGTGTACGAAGCGCTCCACTCCAGGCTTGGGAATGGTCTGTACGCTTTCGACAGCAGCAGCAGGATGATGAAAATGGAACACGTGGCGCGTCATGATTTCATTCGGCGGTGAACATGTGCGACGCGTCTTTTGAACCCGAAGTGTCACGGTGTAACTCTGGGTATATTAGGATTCGTTAAGATTACAGTCGGTGATTAAAGAATCTGCGAGGCGGTCGAAATCGGGGTTAATTTAAACACCAAGGTGTAGCCAGCCTTGCTGCTTCAATTAGGGACCAGACAGAAGTGAGGGACTTCCAGGGACTGGATTTATCATGAGGATAAGATCTGCTGGTGCAGAAATGTGGGCCAAGGAACAGCTTTTATCCTATTAGCACAAATAAGCTGATTTGGGAGGTACACTCGTGGAAATGATCGTGATAGTTTATTCCTTGCCTTAGAGCTGTGCGGTCTTTTTAATACCCAATTCGCTCCCATAGACACTTTCACTATTGAACGGAGCTGTGATTTCTGTTGATTTTTTTAAAGATGCAACTTCACGGTGTTTAAGTGATCTCTAGTCATTATCATGATTTTTTATCATTTGTTTCTTCCATGAAGTTGGCTGATCAATATTATAATCCCAGGCTTTAATAATGTTCTTAACCCAATTCCAAGCATATAAAATTTCAATAAAAAATGTCAAACTTGTTTCCTTGCTTGGTATAGCCAATAATTTGACCATTCTGAAAGGGGAACTTTTTACCGTACATATTGTGTCCACATTTTTGTCGTTTCCTGAAGACCCCATAGGATCCCACCCAACAGGAACTCATCATGAGAACACTCATGTTGCAAATACGACCTCAAAATAAAGGAATTTTTACCATTGACGTCTATTTGCACGACGTCCGACTACATTCTTTACACGTCTAACAATGACACACAGTGTCGAACAACGTCCTTCAGGTGTCATTTAGAAATATTCCCGCGAGGTGGATCTTAGCTCGTTTGCAAAGCGTCCAAACAGCATCATGTCCAGATCTCAGACGTTAAAGGGGATCCTGTTCCATTTGTGTCTGCATTCCAATTTAATACACTGCTGTTGTTGGGTATATAATGGCACGCTCATTCTTATATAGAGATGGGGGAAAAATGAATTATGTTACAAAGTGCGATTCTTTACCGCCACACTGACTCCAAAATTTTATTGTCATTTATATTTTTCATTTACAGTATATACAGTACATTTGCCTTTGAGGTGGTAAACTGTTGCCATTCTGCTACAATTCTACAGGTGGTGCCCTCTAAACTATTCACAAATTACGTGGTGGAAGCAAATTGCTATAATAGCTGGGTATTGATTTGATGGCCCGTTCTATAGCGGGCTGCAAAATGGAAGGGAGCAAGCCAAGAGAATAAGAAACCAGCAATAAAGTTTTTAAAAAAATTTTTTATACTTCGTCATCAAAACTTTTTTAAAGTTTTGCATCTGATAAAAGTCTTTAAAATAAGAATGTATGGCACTGCAATGCACTTAATTCATCTCGATCAACTTTAAGCTATTCTTTGTATTGTGAATAATGACAATGTTTATTTTTGATAAAAATGCTGTATGCATTTAAAAAATAAAAGTAGATTTTTCTACAAAGAAAACCAATGAATCTTTGTTTCTCTTATATCTTTTATATTGCTGTTTAATTAAGCAAAAGTAAACTTTATCCAATTACTCGATTAATCGATGAAATTTTTGGTAGAATACTCGATTACTAAAATATTCGCAAAACAAATCGAATCGCCACATGGGTATTGTGATAATGTATCGGGTCATCCCTGGTGATTCGCATCCCTATTGTTATACGGATGCATTTATTAGCATCAACAGCATGATCCATTCTGGTCCTGGGGTAAGGGCATGGCGCTCTCGCCTCAGAGATTGAAGCTAACATTCCACGATTTGAGATTAAAACTTTTGAAAATATATATTTTTTCCCCCAACACTGTCTTAGTGGCATTTGTCATCTTTTCATCATATAGTCGACGTTGTTTCCGACGTCAATTCATTAAAGTCAATCGAATTCAAAAATAACGACGTTGTTCCGACTATAATGTTGCCATTGACAACCAGAAATTCCTGCTGGATAGTACTGCTTGTCCACTGTTACAGTATCATTACTGTATACAGTATGTTGCTCCTATCAGGTGAATCCTTGGAAGCCCATATTTTCAGTAAGACAAAAATAGACCCCTGAGGGCTGGCGTTACGGTATCCGACCTGGATGAATATGAGAAGTGTTTACTGGCAGAGAGCTTTGACTGCTTCATGCAGATTGTGCACTGGAGACTATGGATCAGCGTTGCTATCCTGTCTCTGCGACATCGTCTTACATGGAAAAAAACACACCTACCAGGGGAGACACAAAGGTGGGTGGCAACTTTTAATCTCGGATCTGGCTTCGCACAAGACAAGGAGGAGAAGAAAGAAGCCAGGACTTATGCAGGTGTCCAAATTTCATGTGTATGCGAAATGGGCGTGGCCTAAAGAAGGCTTGTTTTCTTAATAGCTGTACATACATTCTTTATATTAAACTATGATGAAGTAAAAACGTTGTGATGTAAAGCTTGTGCATGCGTGTTGTGTGTGCATGTCAGAGGCCAAGAGGCTGAGGAGAGACAGGAGCTGTGTGACAAAAGGCTTTGCCGGAGGAAGCAGCAGGAGAACAGGCGGTTAAGGAGCGCTTTTGTGCTTCTGAATAGACTTGAAATCGCAGCTGGGTTTTTGGGGCATTTGTGTGTTTGTGTGTGTGTGTACGCATGTGTGTATATGTGTGTGTGTGTGTGTGTGTTTAACAATGCCTGCTGACTAGCTGGCACACAGCGAGACTGGCGGTCAAGGAGGACAATTACACAAGTTGCAAGAGGTTGTTTTAGGTTCTGTACACGCAATTGCGCATGTGTACATCTTTATGTATGCATGCGCAGGTGTGTGTGCGTATATGTGTGTGTGTGTGTGTGTGTGTGTGTGTGTGTGTGTGTGTGTGTGTGTGTGTGCATGAAAAGGGCGAAAAAACAAGAAATTCGGTATGTGGGAGGAGAATGTGTGAGAAAATCTGTGTGTCTGAATGTGAGAGGGGGAAAAAAAAAGGAGTGTTAGAAAGAAAAAATGCAAAAGTGGGAGTGAAAATGTGTGTGTGTGTGTGTGTGTTTTTGTGAGATTTTCTTCCAGTTCCCAGTAGACAGAGGGTGGTCAGTGGAGAGATTTCACTAGCTCTTAGTGCTCAGTGTGTGTTTCGGAGCTCCTTATGGCTCGTAGCTCCGCCCACACCAGATGTCAGCTGCACACAGCGCCTGCCAATCACGGCCCGTTGCCAGGCGACAGATGGAAGGATCCTACTGAGATGCACAATTCAACTGAGAGAAGGCGCTAAGATCTTGGTGAGCTCACAGGCTCCTGCTGGTTTGTACCACATGAAGATGAGGACACACACACACATTTCGGTTGCAGTTGTCCACAGTTGGACCGGAATAAAAAAATGAATCCTCTCTGGGTGCTGATTATGTTTAAGTGGTGTTATTATCCTTAGTGTACGAAACCTAAAGTCTGCATATGGTACACAAGTTACATGAGGCTAGATCTTACTCCGCATACATGTGAGCTGCCTCGGCATTAGCAATCACTCTGCCCCGAGAAAAAAAGAATAAATCGCTTGATATTTATTTCTTAAAAAGCAATGAGTTAAGGTGAAATATCTACGAAGCATTATTAGAATAAAGAGTTAGCGGTGACAACCAGAGAAGTGCACATGTGCCTGATCTGCCTGTTTGTCCCGTGTATATAAAATGAACATTCACATTCAAGGGATTAAATGACCTGTATACTTGTATTTCACGTCAAATGGCTTTTATTATACAAACTAAATGCACTTATTCTCTGTGTTGTGTTTTTATATTGTTCTTATTAAATAGATGATTTTACAAATGAAAAAAAATTTTTGTTTCACACTTAAAACCATAAATATTTTCCATTTTATACTACAGCATACCGTTAAATAGGATAAACTAAATACATTAAAAATGTATTTAGTTTATCCTATTACAATTTTTGTCCATTTAAGATTTTCACGTATACGTGATAAGTACTATAGTAAGACATAATAAACATTTTGGTTTTTGGGACTATAAAGGTATGAAACGAGTACTTTTCTTACACAGTTTACATAAAAGTTATTCGGAAGGGTCGCCGAAGACTAATTTATGCAACTTATTTTAAAGCACATAACAATCACATGACTGCCATCTGTCAAACTGCTGTCCTATGTGAACTGTGTGCACTCTGATTGAACAAGACTCGGTGCCACAGTTTGTTATAATCTGTTACTCTTTGCATGAGTCTCACTTGTTTCATCTTCGTGTCAGTTGTGTTTCCTTCTCAAATATTATAACGAGTTTTTGTCATGTGACTAAGTATACCTTTTGGACTTATTCATGATCAGTCTGCATATATATATATATATTTTTTTTTTAAATATTTTTTTTACATCGAAATGCTTTTTTGGGGGACCTGTTATAATATACAAACTGATTTAACTAATTATAAATTTTAATCATCATTTAAGCATTAAGCTATTGAAATATTATATATTTACTAATACCTGTAGTGAGTAGTGAGCTCTCTAGCTACTATTCCGCAAGTAAAGAAACAAAACTATTTTATTTTATTAAAATTATATTTTATTTTATTTTTTTTTCTGTCTGACTTTATCCCCAATTTAGTCATCCCGTCCTGTCAACTAGAATCACTCGGAGGAAAATTATATCCGCCTCTTCCACTTTAATGACGTCCATGATGCTATAATTGCATTGCAAGTATGGTACTAAAACCATGAATCGTATATGAATATAATTGAATTTTGGGCATTATGATTTTCATTTCAGTGTAATTCAATAGCAGTAAAGTTTGTCTGATTTGTCTTTTTAAAGTTTTAAAGGTGTAACTTGTGTTGTTCATCTTGTAAATGCCATGTCTTATACAGAGTGATTTATCTTTTTTTTTTTCCTGCGATCTGTTTCATACTCCAATCCAGTAGGTGGCAGTAAACACCTACCAACTACACATAAATTTAAAAGTAGAAAAAGATGTGATGCTTTTTTTTAGGAAATTGTTTAATTAAAATTTTTTTTAAATGTAACATTTGATATGCTGCCTAAACAGATTGATTCTGAATCTAAAACTGACCTGTCGATTAGATCCATTATACCGGACAGCTCTACATGGAACCCCTCCCACGGGAAGGTACAGCTAATCCGCTCTCTAATCTCCCACCTAAATATCCGGATCAGAGTGAACATCTTTCTGTTGCACCACTGGACAGCTGAAACACTGCATACTACATTCATGCAGAAGTCCCACCCCTGTCATGTCCTCCACCGTCCTTTCATTTTAAATCTGCTTCATGCAATATATGAAAGATAGTGATAACGTCATTGAAAGATAAAAATAAACCTTGCGATACACATATTACTGTACTGTATAGTATATCGTGAGATTTATTATTTTTTTTATCATCCAAAACAGTTTGATCGATAATGTTTTATGTGTCTCCTAGACAGCCGCTGCAAATGAAGGACAAAAGCTTCACAAGTAAATCGTTCCCTTCTAACAAAGCAAATAGTCACGAAGTGAAGGCGTAATGGCTTGCACAAAATCGTTACGGCTGAGACTTCTGAGATCAAACCTCCATCGAAAAGGACACAATCCAGAGCATGGACGAAATGTCCCAGATTATGTCCTTTAAAGTGTGATGAAAAGCTTTAGCGTGTTCACAAGCCTTAAAAAAGGAAGAGCTGCAGATCGCTGAACACCAGAGGATTCATTTGGGGCACCTTGGAAAAAAAAAACTCAAAAAATTTAGGACACCTTTTCTGAAAACGGGAGAAATGGCAAGGGCTTTGCGGAATCAGGCAACACTGACGTCAAGAAGGTTCGCCATTCGTTCTCGTTATTTTGAGTCTCCGTTTCATTGATTCGCTCGTTTACTCACGGTCAGGGTCGCACCAGATGTGGTCCACAAATGTGTGCATATACTGTATCGACATCTCTAATACGCCCACACCATCACCCACATACTGTACACACACACACACACACACACACACACACACACACACACACACATCACACACACACACGTACACACTCCCTAAGTCTTCCTACTGATCTGAAATCTACAAGAAAGAAAAAGTCATGCTGGAGTTTAAATGATCCAGAACAGGAATGGTTTAGTAATGGGAGTTCAGAAGAAGGGGTTAAACTGGATTTTACAGGGTTACACGCTGGGACAGACAGGGCCAAAATCAACGGAAATCGACTTACCTGCCATCTGCTGGATCCCACTGAACGCTCCGAGATTACTGGATGAGGTTGCCTGCTGTAGCAGCTACGGAGAGACACGGGGAAAGAGAATGAAGGATGGAAAATCAGTTGGAAAAGGAAAATGACAGAATGACATATTTGCTCAAAGCAGAATTCATTCTCAAAGCCTGAGGAAATGTAGCGCCGCAAATGTCATACAAAGTAAGTGCCTCCTGCTGCTTAATCTAAATTTAGACCCTGAAGCAAGATCACTAACCCTCAAGTGCTTAGATTGTCTCCTTTTTCAAGCAGAAGTTACTTTTGAAATGACAAAAAAAAAAAAAAAAAACATCTTCTGAATGACTGCTTATAAATCATGTTTCTGTGGTCAAGTAGTGATCATGTGCAAGAATAAGGACACTGATCAGTATAGAGAGGCTCGAGGATAAACTATGAGAGCCGGGCTCAGTGAAATGGAGTCTTAAGGGTTTGGACAGGATGTCTTTAACAACTTAACAAAATACGAGGGGCGATCAAGTCAAACCTGGACTTGTGATGAAATTTCTCGTGAATGATGGCGTAAAAGCGGCTGACATTTATACAGAAGCCTTCGAGCATGGTACGGTGATGAGACTCTTAAAACGGTTGTGAAATTCAGATGTTTTACCGCGGCTAAAAGAGGAGCTCCTGGGAGGCCAGCGTTTCAGACATGTACAGTATTAGGCAGTCTGATCATGGCTCCGACATACTGAGAAAACTAGTGAAACACTGGGATAAGTGCATTAGTGTTGCCGGGGATTAGATCGAGAAATAAAGCGAGTTTTTCACTCTCACGACCGTGTCCTGTCATTCTGCACAATCAAAAGTCCCGGTTTGACTTGAACACCCTTCATTTTTCATCCATTATGCTAAATTATTGTGCTAAATTATTGAATCTAACATAATAACACAGGAAGCAAAAATGCTTATTTTCAACTTCAGTAAAAATAAAAACTAGCAAAGATCCAAAACACACTTAATCGCAGACCATGGGAGTGTCTTTGAGTTCATACACAAGATGAAATAATTGAGTTCCAATAAGGAATTGTATAAGGATCACCTTATAGGATGTGAATTTACAGTATACAGTATGTTTGTTTGTTGTATCCAATGTTTTGTTAGCTGGTTAGCTTTGTTAGATAGCATGCTATGCTAACTTTGACAATCTTACTCTGCTCTGTGGTCAGCTTAAGCCATTTTTCCCCCCAATAGATTTCTGATATATTCATGAAACTATTTTTTAAGGACCTGCTGCTGCTTTACTGCTCAAAAACATGCCCATGAGTCTGCGGTTTTCTCCTTGTGTAGCTTGGCTGCACATGGATGTAAACAGTGAAAGGAAGTAGAGCTGTGAATCGTAGGTAGAGTGTCGATTCGATTTAGTGCTTAGTGTCTGATTTGTCTATATACTTCTTTTTACAGACATTAATATATTTTAAAAATCTACAAAAAATATCAAATAAGCATTTTTTTCTGCCAATCTTATGCGCTGTACTCCAATCCAGGAGGTGGCGCAATTGAACCACTCATAAACACCAAAGTTAAAAAAAAAAAAAAAGAGTGCGATATTCTTGGTTTGCGATTTCTGCAAAAACAGGAAAAAATTAATTTTGCCTAGACGATTACTGAATCGTGCGAATTGATTACGAATCTGAAACTGACCCATCGATTCATTTCATTTAATCGATTAACAAAAGATCGATTAAATCGCACAGCTTTACCAGAAAGAGCACAAAGCTAAAGGTCAAAGGTGCTTAGTTAAAGGTTAAAGGTTAAAGATAGAGATGATCAAGATCGCTCGCATGGCAATAGGGAAAAAGTATGGGAAAGAAAGAAGAGATTACAGTTTTTTTGTAATCTTTTAAAAATTGTCCTAGGTGAGTTTTTTTTTTTTTTTAAATCCTGGGTATTTAGTTTACTTTCTTTATACTGCATTTGAAATATTTTCCTCTTTCGACACACAATTTAAACAGATGGTGTGTTTTAGCAAGGAAAATCTTCACAAGATTGGTCAGGAATTACACTCTATCACGTCAGAAAATCCTTACGATTCTCATCATCACGTCTCGTGCCTTATCCAATTAGCACCTTCACCCTGCCGCTACCCGTTTAGGTTGCTAACGAAGCTGGCGGAAAAGACAGGAAGAGCGAGAGGGAAATGCAAAAAAGGGGCGAGGCGCCTTGCTAGAAGAGAGTGGGCGGAGCCTGAAGAGTGAGGGGCTGAGACAGTGACTGACTGTGGTGCTGATGGGCGTGGCCGAGTGGGTGTGGCCTCTTACTGCCAGGTACTGCGGGGTGAGGCCGGTCAAGCCGGTCAGACTGCCCCAGGCGGAGGCGCTGTTCAGCTGCTGCATCTGCTGAGCTAACTGCTGCTGCAGCCGCCGCTGCTCCTTGTCCTTCTGAGTGTCGGCGAACTTCACCACCATGGGCGAGGAGCATCCCTATAGACAGAGAGAGACAGACGGGGACAAAGAGAATGAGAGGTTAGAGCAATGATGTGGGGGAAAAAAGAAAGGGACATGGAGAGAAAGGGAAACAATGGTGAGGAGAGAGGGGGAAAGAAAGTACAGGAGGAATGCAAGAAGGGAAGAAAAAGAAATAGGGAGAGTATGAGTGAAGGAAGTGAGACAGGGAGAAAGAATATGGAGGCAAGTGTATGGAAGAGGAAAAGGACAGCGAGATCAAAGACCAAGCAAGAGCGAGAGAGAGAGAGAGGTAGGGATGGGTTTGAGGAAAGAAAGAAAGAAAGAAAGAAGCAGAGACAGGCAACAGAAATCGAGGGAGAAAGGGAGTAAGAATGAGTGATGGAGAGAAAATGGGAAGAAAGATAGGGAAGAGGAGGATAAAGGACAATTAAGTATAATTGGGTATTTACCAAAAGCCATAACATTATCTCTCTCACACACTTACACACACACACAGGAAGAAAGTGCAAGCAGAGACAAGGGGCTGTGTGTGTATGGGTTGAGAAGGTGATATTATTTCCCCAGAAAGCGATTTCCTGCTTTATAAAGCGATTTCATCATCATGTGCTTCAGAGCGCGCGCGCACGCACGCGAGAGAGAGAGAGAGAGTGAGAGAAAGCACGCAAGAGAGACTCTGCCCACAGTGCATCTGTGCTAATCTGTCTCTCACACATATATACTCACACACCTCAGAGAGCAGCCTATAATGCCTGAAGCCCTGAGGGTCTACACTGAGAGTACACAATAGAGCACATAATGAGAGTGTGTGTGTGCGTGTGTGTTGCTGTGTGAGTGGTGGTGAGCCGGTGTATGTATGAGCGTGATTCAGTGTGTGAGAGTGTACAACAGGAGTGTGAGCATGTCTCAGTTCTACGGTACGACATGTTCATGCCTGAGTTGTGTCGATTTCTGTCGCCTAACACTGGCGGGTGTTAAAGCAGGCAGCCCTTGTTTAAGTGAATCTACGGACCATCACAATACACACGCGCTCACACACACACACACACACACACACACGAGACGGAGGTAAAGGGATAAAATGGTCGCTTTTCATTATCAGTTGCTGCACATGAACGTTTAAAACTACTGCTTATTACAACATATACGACAAGGGGCGTTCAAGTCAAACCTGGACTTTTTGTGAACGTGCGGTGATGAGATTCTTAGCCGCAGTAAAATTACAGGAACTCGTCTGGGAGTTATCGCCACGCCGGGCATACAGCCCTGACCTCGCTCCAAGCTGTTACCACATGTTTGGGCCATTAAAGGAGTTCCTGGGAGGCCAGCGCTTCAGAGGTGCAGTCTGATCATAGCTCCGACGTACTGAGAAAAGTTTCGACCTTGATGCTTTTTAAGCACTAGTGAAATGCTGGGATAAGTGCATTAGTGCAGCCGGGGATTATACAGAGAAATAAAGGACTTTTTTTTTTCCTCTTATAACTTTGTTTTGTTATTCTGCACAATCAAAAGTTCTGGTTTGATTCGAACGCCCCTTGTACTGTACTGTATATACTAAAGTAGAGCAGCATTTCAATCAACTGATTATACTCCAGAACTCATAATGAGGCATAATTACGTACCAGGTCATTAGCTACAATGCAATATTGATGATATTTATCCGACAATCTGTTAACATGATCATCAAGCGGATATGTCAAGTGCCTTTAAATGCAAATGCATTACATAATGAAGGAAAATATACCTTGGTGGTCTTGTTAAAATTCAATCTGCGATATTAAAACGTGCTTGTTATGTGAATTACTTTCAGGTAAATAGTTGTGAGTGTGGAATCGACTTTGACGCTAGAAAGCAAACTTAAATGTTTCAGCGTTTTTTATTGCTACTTGTTACGTATCATGAGATTATATTACTTGTTACGTATCATGAGGGCCTATCCCAGGACACTCTGGGCACTTGGACGGGCGTTGTAGTCCATCACAAGTCACACAAGCACACATTTTTAAAAAAAATTCTAACAGTAATGAAATAAATTTTCATTCTACCATGTGACAGTTTTGTAAGCATTGTAACATGGTGACATTTTGAAATCATACCATATCACAACATCTAAGCATCCTTTCTCCGTCAGGACTAACCGAGGCCATCATCCGAGCCAATCACGCCACGCACTTCTGGAGTGTGTGCAAGCATTTAAAAGGTTGTTAGGAAGCGGAGGGGAGGAAAAAAAAAAAAAAAAGCCAGACACTCTCTAAGCAGACGTCACGTTTCTCCTTCCATTGGCGGGATTGATTTTTTTTCTCTCTTTCTCTCTTGCCAAATGAGGAATGGATAAAAATAAAAAATAAATAAATAAATAAATAAAAAGGAATGAGATTGTGCCTGAGGTGTCAGTCAAGTGATTCCATCTTGGGCCACGCATCTCAAGAGACCTAAAAATCTCATTACTCCCTCCACACACATGCACGTGAACACGCACGCACACGCACACACACACACAGCTCATTCTGCTTGCTCATTCCTGCGGCTTTCTCGTTACCCCTCGAATTTTGACTTACACATGAGACGTGGTCTGAAGCTGAAGTATAAGAGACTACGATCCAAAAATTAAAGCGACATTATGAACATTTCATCATAATGCGCTGCTTAGGAAACGGCACGGAGATGTACTATATTAGGGTAATGCTAATTATCAGCTGCTGAACGTATTGCAATAATCAACACACCTACTGTAACATGCTTTTTGAATTGCTGAAGGTTGTGCTTACATATTTGTTTAAATTAAGAAATATTATAAGATAGCCTTCTTAAATTTCGCCTTTTAAAGGGCTCATATTTTACTATTTTTTGGCGAGTTAACGCAGGTCTTAGTGCTCACTCCAAGAGTTTGTGTTAATGCTCCAGCTGAAATACCACTGCATTTTTTTTCATACAGCAAACTCCCATTATTACACTCCTCTTTCAAATGTTCTGGTTCATTTTCTATGTAAATGAGCTACTGCTAAGCTACACTCCCCACAGAACAGAACGCTGAGCTGTGCAACAAGCTTCTTATATGAGGTCATAACGGAGGAAAAATCTAGCCCTGGCCAATAAAGAGTTTGGATAGGATAAAAAAAAAAATAAAAAAAAAAAACAGCGAATGATTAATTTGAATGACTAAAAACTTATTGTGCACTATAGGTCCCACTATATCGCAATACCATACGCTATTTCAGTTGGATTTCTGAAGGGTATTCTTGTAGATTATTATTGTATAAGAAAACCTAACATATCCTAACTAGAAGGGCTGCTCTGTGTATAATGTTGTGGCTTTCACATACAGCTTAATAGATAATATTTTAAATAAATAAATAAATAAATAAATAATAA
>QMIH01000348.1:24977-38276 GCA_003987875.1 Clarias batrachus | reverse complement strand
TATATAAAAATAAAGGAAGGTGAAAAAAAATAATGAAATAAATAAAGAAAGAAAAATTAACAAATTGCCACTATGGAAAACGTTTATAAATAATTCACTCACTCACTCACCGTCTATACCGCTTTATCCTGAAGCCTATCCCAGCAGACTTAGGGCACAAGGCGAGGTACACCCTTGCACAGGGTGCCAATCCATTGCAGGGCACACTCACACGCTCATTCACACACTATTTTAAAATTCTCCTGATTTTAAGCCTTTATTGTTTTAACCAATTGCTTTTTGCTATAAATAAGCACGATAATTGACAATTTGCGATTGTCAATTAGTCTAATTTGCATGTCTGTGGGAGGAAACCAGAATACCAAGCCCTGGGAGAACATGCTACTTCCATATGCACACAGACCTGAAACGGGGTTAAATCTGGACCCTGGAGCTGCAAGGTGACAGTGCATTTCTGCATGTTTGGGCCAATAACATAGTTCATGGGAGGCCAGTGTATCTGACGTGAAGCAGACACGTCAGATCATGGCACCGGCGTACTGAGAAAACTTTCTACCTTGATGGTGCCCAAGCGGTAGTGAAACACCGGGATAAATGCATTTGTGTAGGAGGGAGTTACTGTCTACTGTAGAGAGAAATAAAGGAGAATTTTACTCTCAGTTCAAAAGTCCCATTTTGACTTTAATAATAAAGAAAGTTAAAATAATCATAGTAATATACACTGCGAAAAAAAAATAGACCAAAATAATAATAATAAAAGGAAGAAAGATAGGAAGAAAAATGAATAAATAGTAACTAACGCTCTTTTTTAGTAGCAAAAATTGACATGAACGTGTATAAATAAGAATTTATGAATGTGAAGTACACAGGCATTTTACATCTCTACATCACTTTGTGTTGTGTTTAACATTATCAATTAGTTGATAAAATCCAACATCGATTACTGAGAATGTTGCACTGAAATACTGTGATCTTAGTAGCTATACTTCGAGCCAAAATGACTAAAACAAGAAAAAAAAAAACCTTAAATGATCAAATGAAGCACTAAGCAGGATGCTGTGTGTTCGTGCAGTAGGGAAATGGAGAAGTCAGAATGGAGTGTCTATTGATAATGAGCATTACCAGTGATTATAA
The DNA here is from genome assembly GCA_003987875.1 of Clarias batrachus. Taxonomy (NCBI): domain Eukaryota; kingdom Metazoa; phylum Chordata; class Actinopteri; order Siluriformes; family Clariidae; genus Clarias; species Clarias batrachus. The sequence continues at coordinate 37,142 of QMIH01000348.1, read as the reverse complement.
ACTGCTTCTCGGATATGCTTCTTAGAAAGTGGTGAATAAAATGAAAAGTCTCGTTGTGGCTATTTTCAGCTTCTGAAACCAGAAGATTCTCCTGATTTTAAGCCTTTACTGTTTTAACCAATTGCTTTTTACTAGAAATAAGCACGATAAAATCCCGCTGTTGGTAAAAACAAGACAATTCGAAGCTTCAAATATTAAAATATCTATAAACACGGTACAGTAGCTTATAAATACACCATATTTCTCTTAATATATCCTGGCATGGTGACAACATGCTGAAATGTCCATTATAAAACAAATTACGCTGGTATACAGTCAGCCTTCTTCATAGTTCTGAATGAGGAATTAATTATTTACAAAATGTATTCGCTTATTAATAGTGAAGCATTGTTCTTTTACAATCACAAACAGATATAAAGCCATACTTTCATCAGCATTTTAAAGACAACTGTCGGATTCTGACAGGATCACTCGGCACTGTGGGAAATCTGTGCTTTTGATGATTTAATAGGACGCACACATACACAAGTCGGTACACGGACACAATCACGGACACACGCTCGTACATGAATACAAACGTACTGTACATTCATAAAGAAAGGACTGAGAAAGAAATGAGAAAAGAGAAAGAGAAGCAAACGGAGCAGATCAAACAGGGGAGCGTACTGTATCTGGGGAGAGATCGGGGCAAAGTACAACCCTTAAAATAGCCCTCAGAGGGAAAACTACTATATACGGCGTGTGTGTGTGTGTGTGTGTGTGTGTGCCTGTCACGTCGGTTTTCATTAAGTCGTGACATTCAGAAAGGCCACAAATTCCACTGTGTGTGAAGAGGGGGGGAGTGTGTGAACACAAGGGTCTTTTACGAAAAAATAAACAACAAACCCGGAACAATTTAGTTGCCTGGAATTACTTTCGCCTGAGCTTAAGCAACGACTAGGAAAACACACACACACACACACTCTCGCTCGCTCCATCTCTCTCACACACATACAGTACATGCAGGAATACGGATGCTTTTTCACCACCACAAAACAGGTTGCGGAATGAATAGAGTTCTGTAATTGGTTTGGTCGAGGCACTAAAATGTGTTGTAAATATTCACACAAGGGAGGGCCATATACGAGTTTAGTGGCATTATTAAAGCTTTTATTACAGTATTTTTTACAATATTATCTCTGCATGTACTGTAAGAGGATCGGAAAGATGTCTGATGAGTATTTTTCAAATACTCATTAAAATGTTATAAAAAGAAAATCATTTTGGAAGGCATTGTGAGAAAAATAAGCAAAAGTTGCCCCCACCTATCAGCCAATAAGAAAGGAGGATTTTCTCACAGCATTGACTCTTAACGAAATTAACGCTTCAGTCCTGTCTGGTATGTCTCTCGAACTGTCATGTAGTGAACAGGATTACGGGATTGTTTCCTCTAAAAACGTAACACTTTCACTGTTGAATGTTGGCTTATCTATGCATTAAGATATGTACGGGAGGCGTTCAAGTCAAACTGAGACTGCAGAATAACAGAACACAGATAAGGGCAAAAACACGCTTTATTATTTTTCTATATAATCCCCTGATGCAATAATGCACTTATCTCAGCGTTTCACAAGTTTTCCCAGTACGCCTCCCAGGAATGCCTTTAATGGCCCAACAGCCTGGTTTGATCACCAACGGTGTTCTGTTCTGGCAGGACTCACACTGCCCACCGCACCACTTACACATTACAGTTACTTATATAGAGATGTGGGAGTTATTGGCACATCCTCCGTACAATCCTGACCTCGCTCCACGCCATTTCCACATGTTCGGAAGATAAAGGGAGTTCCTGGGAGGCCAACATTTTAGACGTGAAGCAGACAGTCCGATCATGGCTCTGGCGTACTGAGAAAACATTCTACATTGATGGTATCCAAGCACTAGTGAACCGCTTGGATAAGTGCATTAGTGTAGCAGGGGATTATATTCATGATTGCAGTTTATTAGTCTGCACAATCAAAAGTCCCGGTTTGACTTGAACACCATCATATAAGAAATGCATAATAACTGTATTATTTGTCATGTTATAGGTACGTCATTAAAAGAATTATTAATGCAAAAAATAAACTTTTTTAAATAAACATGTCTGGCTTTATAGACTTTGTTCTAGCTTTTACTCACTGACATCTAACAGACCATATTTTGTTATATGGAGCAATTAGAAAGGAATTGTAATGGTAGGAAACTCATCTATGTGGGAAGAAGTAGACACACACACACGTGCACGCAGGCTCTGTATAAGGGGGCTGTCAGCTCTCAGTCAGGGCAGTGACATTTTGACAGGCTGGAAGATGGACAGCTAAACACTAAGGACCCGGGTGAGTGCTAATACAAGTGTGTTATTAAATCGTCTCGGATGTGGCGAGTGCGTGATGCAGCTAATGGCAGCCTGCCTTCACCCAGGGGTTCTTCCTGACACCCACGGGTGGCCGAGGCACTGCCCGTTTTGGCTGACACTGAATTTCCAGCCTTTCTCTCTCTCTCTCACATACACTCTCTGTTCGTTTTAAAGTTTCGTCCTACTTTGGTGTAAGTTTGAAGAGACAGACTTTTGGCTGACGATTGGAGCTGTGATACTGGCCAAAAAGAGACTGAGGGGTGTGAGAGACAGAAAGAGACAGCGAGAGTGGGAAAAAAACAAGAGAGAGTGAGAGAGAGAGAGAGAAAGATAGCATTAGAGAAAGAGAGAGAAAGAGACAGATATAGTGTGAGAGAGAGCGGAAAAAGTGATGGAACAGATGGGAGGGGGGGAAAGGTGGAGAGAGGGAGAAGGTGTGAGAGAAGAGGGCTGATGAGATGGTGACAGACATGAGAGTGATAGAAGGAAGGATGAGGAGAGAAATAATGATAGGCAGCTGAATGAGAGAGAGAGAGAGAGAGAGAGCGAGAGAGAGAGAGAGAGAGAGAGGGACGAGAGTACAGTACCTCCATGGTCTGAGACTGATGCATGGCTTTGATTGCATTCTGTGCCATAGCCCTGGTAGAAAACGTGACAAACGCACATCCTGCAGGAAGGGAACGAAGAAGGGAGGTAGGGTGGGAGGGAGGAAGGGAGGGAGGGAACGAGGGAACGAGGGAGGAAGAGAGACAAGAGAAAAAAAATAAACAAAAGAAACAAGACAAAAGGGTTGGACAGGTCGTTATAAAGCCAAAAAACAAAGATTGTACAGAGAAGAAAGGCAGACAGAACTTACTGCAAAAGTGGCTTAGAGTAGAACATTCAACAACATTTAACAACAATCAACACTCAGCTCTTACCTTCAACACTGAACACACTGAACATCGGTGCAACACAATATAACACACAATCAGTATGAATAGAACTGTGTTTATGAGTTTAGTGAAGTATATTTCAGTGCACAAAGCTGTCAGGTTGCTGTGCAGAACACATCCACACATACTCTCTCGCACTCTCTCTCTCTCACACACACACACACACACTATATAAGGTATATGAGAAAAGGGAGACAGACAGAAATGTGCGTCTGACATTTACAGCTTCTTTGTTACTCTTTCAGTGCACTGTAATGCCTTTCGGGATGAAACACTCCCCTGTCACTAAATGACTGACACGACTGCTCGTCGCTGTCACTAGCGACTACTCAATTACTCATCCTCTACCGTAATTTTGCAAAATGTAAATTTGGGAAAGCCGGAGTCAGTCCTTTCAATCGAAGTACAAGTGTGTGCTGTCCCTGCCCCTTTTTTTTGTACAGTCTGGCGTTCTCAAGGCTTCTGCTTTTATCATCACCATCCTAAACTAAATTAGTTAGCTGTTCATGAGTTGTGTTTTTTTTTGCCAGTATTCATTAGAGAAATTATTGAAACTATGCTCTGTAGCTCTTGAGCCTGCTACTCTTAGCGTTGAATAGCATTTTAAGGTAGAAGCTCATACAAGTGACGAACTGCTAAATATTTTCCAAAATAAAATAAAAAAAAATTAATTAAAAAGACCATAGTTTGCTCAACTGCATGTGGCAGAATGAATGTTACTAGGAGTTGTGGTATTCACAGCATGGAACATATGCGTGTCCTCAGAATGTTGTGAGTTGATTCATAATCTTCTATTTCTTGGTTTAAAAAATCCAACTAATTTTCTTGTTTTTTTACATTTAAGCTTGTTCAATGTAGATATCAGCTATATGCTATTGTAGCTCTATGCTAGTCTTATACAGTGTAGAGATCAGCTCTATGCTAGCTTTATTTAATGTAAATATTAGCTCTATGCTAGTYTTATTCAATGTAGATATCAGCTCTATGCTAGCTTTATTTAATGTAAATATTAGCTCTATGCTAGTCTTATTCAATGTAGATATCAGCTCTATGCTCGTTTTTTCCAACAAAGTAGATGTCATAGCATATGCTTTATGCTAGTCGGTTTCCAAAGTAGATATGATCACTGTCCTAGTTTTGTTTACTGCAAATAGCAGCTTGTCTAGTCTACACTAGTCTTGTTCAATTTAGATTAAAACTCTATGCTAGTTGTATGCAATATAAATACTGTAGCAGCTCTATGCTAGTCTTATTCAATGTAGATCAAACCTCTCTGCTATTCTTATTTAATGTAGATATTAGCCCTATGCTAGTCTTGGTCAATGTAGATAAAACCTCTGTGCTAATCTTCTACAATGTAGATAGCAGCTCTATGCTAGTCTTGTTCAATGTAAATCAACGCTCTATGCTAGTCTTGTTCAACGTAGATCAACGCTCTATGCTAGTCTTGTACAATGCAGATAGCAACTCTATGCTAGTCTTATTTAGTGTAGATCAAAGTTCTATGCTAGGCTTGTTCAATGTAGATCAAAGCTCTATGTTTATGTAGATATAAGCACCATCCTAGGTTTATTGAATGTATACAGCTGTTCTATGCTAGTCATGTTCAATGTTGACATCAGTGCTATGATAGTTTTGTTCCACGGGCAGAGCTGGTGAAACTGGTAGACCCTTGTGTCATGTTTTTAGCGCTGCGCTAATGTTATTACAGTCTACAATCTAGCTGGAACGTACTGTAGCATTAGTAAGAAGCTGTAATCTAGAAGCTGTTCTAACAGTGTGACCAGTGTAGACTGTGCGTGTTTGGACTGAGTTGAATCATTCAGCAGTTTAGGATACCAAACGCGTTACATGGAATTTATATGCTTGCATTGTATTTCTTGCATGTGTATTATTCTTGTATCACAATCTTGCACACTGGATACCCAATGGGGAAGAAACTAATACTGTATAGGGCATTCCTTAAGTTATACTCCTGTAATTCTTTCGGCTGCTCCTGTTAAGGGGCTACTACATCTGATCCACACACTGAACTTGGCACGGGTTTTGACGCCGGATGCTTCCCCGGCGCAACCCTCCCATTTCCATCTAAGCTTGGCACTGGCACTAAGGATGCCCTGAATCCAGTGGGTGGGAATTGAACCCTGGCCTTGTGCATGGCAGGTGAGAATCTTGCCACTGAGTCAGTGATGCTCCATATTTAAAATTATGTAAATATGTGAAGATGCTAATATGCGCGCACACACACACACACACACGCGCGCAAGCTTTCACTACAAGCCATTCTGTGTTACACATTTGCATGTTTATGTGCCTGCTAGAGCGCTCTTCGCCCTAAATGCTCGAACAGAACGAGAGTAATCTCTCTGCTGCAATCATGACAAGCGCTCCCATGAGGCCAGGCAACTGCTGGAGACCTGCTTGTGGTGGCAGCTGGGAAATGGAGTCGTTTATGCAGGTGGTGGGCAAAAGAACAGGCCATATGGAGACAAGCTGGGGAGATGGCACTGCCTCAAGAGCTCTCTCTGCTCTACTGTACACACACACAGATGTCTTACATACAGTCTCACTGATCAAGTAAGCAACTTCAGCCATTTAAGACTGAAAGGAGAAAAGTGAAAGAACTGTCTTTTCGTTTTATGTTCACTAGGAGGCACTAGCTACATTTACTTTATTATGCTGCACTTTCTCTCTCTCTCTCTCTCTCTCTCTCTCTCTCTCACTGTTTAATGTGACCTGCACCCCAAGTTCCTATAAGGGTGCGGCATCACTCGATAATCCCGAATGTTCCTGTATATTTTAAGATAGTGTTATAAAACCAGGTTTAGTCACTGCAACATCCAGGGCTGCCATGTCCATTGAAAAAAATAGAAACAGAACAGCTTAAATCCTTGTTGAATTCTTATCTGTGCTATACTTCTATTTAAATACAATGGGACACGGAAGGGACTGGGGCGTGTGCAAAGAATTATGAATTATCTTTGTTTTATTCCTGGTTTCTTTTTAAAGAGCTGCATTAGACAGCAGATATAAATATGTGATAGGCCACATGGAGGAGGAGAACGAGCACGAGAGCAAGAGCAAGCTCACAAGCAAGAAAGGGAGAGAGAGAGAGAGAGGGAGAGAGAAAAGAGGACAGTTTGGAGAAAGTGGGCTAGCTCCCTTGGTGATCTATATTTATTGGAAGTGAAAGTCTACAGTGATTGATAGTTCTCCGAGATGGTGGAGATTAGAGCGATAAAGAGAAAAAGAGACAAATATGTCAGAGGAGAAGAGAGATAGAGAGTGGGACAATGTGCTTAGTGTCTGTCAGTTGCTTCTTTAGTTTTGCACTAAAGCAGGTAATAAGTAATAAAAGGCTATCTTACCTAAAATGCGTGCTGTAAATATCAGTCTTCATTATCATCATACAGACAAACCAGATTTGATCTATACTGGATATCAGCATCTCATGCACACATCACGGCACACACCGCTCATACTGTAAACTATGGGCAACTTGAAAACGCCAATCAGCCCGAAGTGCATGTCTTTGGATTGTAGGGGGAAAAAATTGAGTATCTGGAGGAAATTCGCCAAGCACGGGAAGATTCCATGCACACGGATCAGAGGTGAGATTTGAACTATCAACCCTGGAAGTGTGAGGGAATAGTGCTAACTGCTAAACGATCGTGCCAAGTATTCAAGTGGAATATTAATTTGGAATTTATATATTTTTAATCTGATTACTTAGCCCCAGTGGTGTCAATTTACTTCTCTCACATGCAACATTAGCTTTGTAGATGCAGTACAAAACTAAATGATCTTCAGACCCTAAAACACTTTTGGCTAATATTGTCTTTATGGGAAATGAAAGTGCTATCAATAAGAGTGTTCACCAAACCAGTACAGTTACGTACACCGATCAGCCATAACATTAACAGCACCACCAGGTAAATCATACATCATTGATCAAACAATTGGCTCATCCATGCCAGTCCATCTGGTCTGACCTCACAGAAAGGTCAATGCTGGCCACAAGAGAAAGGCACCAGAACACCCAGCAGACAAAGTGTCCAAGAAAACTGGCCCAGTCTCGAAATTCCCCAATCAGGTCCCAATCTGAACAAGGATCCATTGGATGTGCAACAAGTCTGAACCATGGAGGCACCACCCGGAAACCCCTAGCACCGAAAGGCAAGGTCCTGGTGCCAGACATCAAAGTACACCCCCCAGCGGCCTTGTGGAGCCATGGCTCAAGGGGCCAGAGCTAATCTGGTGGCATAAAAGAAACCAAAAAACCAATGTTTCTATAATGTTAATGGTTTTAATGTTATGGCTAATTGCTGTATAACTGCATTAACTGAGGTTGGCTTGAATGTTTGCTAAATCCCATCCAGGACTGAAGTTCCAATGATCAGCATGAACTAACTCTTTAAATAGGATAAACTTCTGACTGAGGGGAAAACAGTACTTTCCAACATTTACCCTGGTGAGTTCAACTTATTCTCGAGGTTTAGTAACATGGTAAATGAATTTATGTTAATTTATGTGCACTTATTTTCAGTCATAGATGGAACAAATATTAATTAATGCAGGTGTTCATGATGTAGTTAACATTCAATCCTTAATTAATATTCCTAACTCTGTATGTGTGTCTGTACATGTAAGAAAGAGGACGAGCATGGCGGTGTCCTGTAGGGCCGACGCGGTTCAGTAAAAGCACATATCCCCTGCATCAGGGCACTTTCAAATATATCTCGCAGCAAGGGCTCAGGGACTGGAGTTAATCTCATGTGGAATTAAAATATTCATGAGAACCAGAGAGGGAGCGAGAGAAAAAGAGCGAGAGGGAGTGAGAGGCTCAGGAGGGAGAGAGCAGGACGGAGAACGAGGGAGAGAAATGAGTCCTGTAGAGGACGAGATGACAGGAGAGGAGTGGATGAAGGGGTGGAGAAGTGGCAGTGAAATGAGTGTGTAAGAAGAGTGGGAGCTGAGTGAGTAATGCAGGATGGTTCAGGTACAACCTATCCCCGTTTTACGCCTTTGAGACCAGGGGGCAGAATTATAAGCAGAAATGTAAATGGTCCGACTGAAGGATGTGTGTGTTAGGGAAACAACGCCCCTCCTGGCTTAGAAATGTGTGTGTATCCTTCAAGATAAGCAGGCGATAATGGAGGACAGCAGGAGGCTACTTTAATCCGTTCACCGGGAAACAAGATCGTCCCAGGAACGGCAATAAACATGTCGACTTTCGTAGTCTCACATTAGTTTGTCCAAAAATAATCGCCCATGATTAGAGCGGTGTTCACTGACATTTGCCGTGCTGCTGATTAAAAACGAAACGGCTGCAGATGAACGTGTTCTACTCAGTAAACATATACCATTAGCGAGCTAGTTCGATTCATCTCAAACAATAGTATAACTCCACTATGAGCATTGTTTATTAATTATTAATTAACATCATCTATCCATCGTTTTTTCACCCTTCACATACACTTGATCAACTTCAAGGTGAACCAATTCAACTCCCTAATCTCCTCTGCCATTAACATGAATAGGCATTTTCCTCCCAGACTCATTTTATTCCTTTTCAGTCTGAGTCTGAGCACTGTATTCTACAGTTCCTTTGCATTGACAGGAACAATGCAATCAAACGCAAGCAGATATGCATACACACGGATGCATGATTACGTCTGAGTCAAATGGACGCTAGCTGGTAAACACTGGAGCCGTTCTAATCAGGGGATGTATTTATGGCGTGAATGCGTGTGAACGTGTGCGATGTTGCTTGACGCAGCACAGGAGACAAATTGCCACCATTGTGCATGTAATGGTTCACTTAACTTAGAAAAAAAAGAGGCTTAGGGAAAAGCAGCTTAATTACTGTAAGAACATCGGTACTGGATTTATATCAGATGTAAGCTCAAATTCAGGGTGCATATACCGTCCCACATCAAAAACTTAATTTTGACAAGCTGGAAATGAGTTTCTTTGATTAATGATGCATGGAATAGAATTCTCAAACATGGAAAACATGGAAGGGAAGATAAAAAATATAATAAATAATCATTTAGGCTGCTGATACATACAGCAAGCATGTCCTAAGAATGTCTTTAGGCTATAGACAGGTTTGGATTGAAAGCTGGTCTCATTACTTTGAGCATCCTTCTGTTCATCACCTCCAATACTTATGACACCACAACATTTGGTCAAATACCAATTGCCTTCGAAACAGCTAGAATCTTCATCAATCTGTACATCCTTGTTGGAGATCTGAGCCATTCTTGCTTCAAAGCAACGCCCTCCAAACTGCCCAGGTGGCTGTTAATAAAAATTATCTGGCTGCAGCCTTAGCCATCCAATCATCCATCCTCTTCCTTTTTTGACATTGAGTGACCACACTCTCCTGGCCATCTTCCCCAGCCTTGGAATTAATGGCACTGCAGATCACTAGACAGCCTGCTTATTACCCCAAAGAAAGGTAATATCATGTTACCACTTCTTCTCCATACTGATTTTCCACTGGTATCCCACAAGGCTCAGTCCTGGGTCCTCTTCTGTTGTATCTGCTCTCTGTGAGCTCATACACTATTTTCACCTAGTTTTTCACATCACAGCTCCCTGCTCATGTGTTGACACTCAACTCATCCTCTTCTTTCTTCTCTCGGTTGGGATCTCAGCACGTCTGGCTGATAGCTCAGAAAAAAGAAACCTAAAAATAAATTTCAGCAACACCAGACAGTTGTATATAACTGGAGATGCCTCAACATGTCCTGATGTTTTAGATCTCCCTGAGAACTCTCAGATCACATAATTATACAATGAACCTAGTCTTGGGGTAATTCTGAACATCCCTCACTTGATAAACTGCTAACCTGATTCAGTCATGATGGTTACTTCTCAGCAGCATCAGGACGCTCTGGCTATTTCTCCATGAAAGCCACTTGGTAGGTCCTTTGTCATCTTGAAATTGGGCTAGTGTAACTCCTGAGCTGTGCGAGTGATCCAGTATGCAGCTGTACAAGGTTTTCCCAGACCACCCACACTGCTGCATTCCCTCCACTGAATTCCTGGGTCTGCCTTTATCAGGTTTAACTTAGGGTTGCAAAAAACAGACTATTTACACAACCTACCTTAGGAAATCCTGCCCTGCATGATGTTCCCTATGAAACTTGGGGACAATTCCAGTTGACCCATCATCCCTAAGGATATAGGGATAACTCGGATCTCCTTTATTTTGTCACCCTGTGGGTGGAACAAACTTCCTCTGCCCTCCTGTACATGACCACACCCTTTGCAGTTTTTTTTTTTGCTTGCCCCTCTTTCACAAGGTTTTACCTCAATAGTATTCTTAGCACCTGACCTATTTGTACTTGGATGCATTTGAAGGAGACAAAGTACTTGTGTAAGTAGACCACCAGTTCATATATAAAATCCCCACCATAACCTACTCATCTTAAACAAATCAGAAATGTGCTTAAACAGTAAGAGAAAGCTATAATGATGCCAGTGACGACTGCTATAGTATCTGGTAAAGAACCCACAGTCCAACTTGTGTGTGGATGTATGTGTGTCAGTGTGTGTGTGTGCACACGTGTTGGGTTGTGAGGGTTACCTCGGCTAAGTCCGTCCGGACCTCTCAGTATGCGACACTCCTCAATCTGACCGAAAGAAGAGAACATGACCCGGATATCGTTCTCATTACACTTCTTTGACACCATGCCGATAAACAACTTCCTGTCCTCCACCGCTGAGAAGAGAAGACAACAATGTGTAAGGACATGCAAAGAGCATGACAAAAACTATTATCACTAGCTTTTCATCAGGCTTTAATTACTGCTGTAATATTTTATCTCTTGTTTCATATTCACTCTTTTTTTTTTTTAAATCTGTGCCTAGGTATTTGGACTTTGGATTTGCCCCTAGGGTGTGTGTGTGTGGGGGGTGTTTGGGGGGGCATGGTTGTGTGTTTTAGCATACAGGTTTTATTAGAGTAAAAACAATAACAATGCTAACATGAAAACTAAAAAAAACCTACACACGCACGCACGCACGCACGCACGCACGCACGCACGCACGCACGCACGCACGCACGCACGCACGCACACACAAAAACACTCACCATTTGACTTCTCACTGTCTGCAGGCTTCATCTGAATGGGATGGTGCATCTGTAAGGCAGAACAAACACCAGTTATACACACAATCACAATCAATCTATCAATCAATCTATCCATCACCACTGATTACTCATATCTCTATTCCTTTCTTTTCCAGCCAAAAGACAAACTTCTTTTGCCTTCCACTTTTTTCTTTGCTTTCATTCATTTCTCTTTTTTACTTTCTTGTGCCTCGTTCTTTTCATCCTCTTCTCTGCATCCATTCATCTCTACCTTTTCTTTCCTTTTAACTCCTCTTGCATCTTTCTTTCTTCTTTCATCTTCCGGTTTTCCAGTCTTTCTTTTTGCCATCGTTATTACCTTACAGTTATTCACTTCTTCTACTGTTTTTTTTCTTTTGCTCCATCGTTCTCTCCATCCTCCCTCCTATTCGTTTCCTTCTCCCTCGTTTCCTTGAACTCTTGTTTCCGTAATCACTTCCTTCCTTCCTTTCTTCCTACCTACCTTCGTTCCTTCCTTCCTCTCCTCAACCTTTCTTTCATCTTCTTCTTCTCCCTTGTCCATTTCATCCTATATCTCATGTGATTTCATACATTACGGACAGACTAAGAGATGAATATGCTCTCTTCTCATTCCATTCAAGAACACATTCCATCTCTCTCTCTCTTCCTTACAGCCTTACAGCCACAGTTTGCCTTTGATCTGCTGTCAGACTTTGGTTTCATCCTGTCTAACACACACACACACACAC
>QMIH01000348.1:5886-16576 GCA_003987875.1 Clarias batrachus | reverse complement strand
GTGTGTGTGTGTGTGTGTGTGTGTGTGTGTGTGTGAGAGACAGAGAAAGACAAAGAGAGAGAGAGAATGGGCAGAATTAAACATGGTCTCATTCCTGTCTGCCAACTGTGTACTTCTTTCAATAGCCAAAATGCCACTAGACACACACACACACACAGAACCAGAGCACACATCACATACACATGCTGAAAACGGTGTCACCCACCTACGAACCCCATGATGTCTCAACACATTTCCCTTATGAGGACCAGGGCTTCGTCCAAATGAAGAGATGAAGACAAATGTGCATGCGCACACACACACACACACACACACACACACACACACACACACACACACACACACACACACTTCACCTGCGTCTACTGAGTAATTGGCCATGGGTGCTGAGCTAACAAAGCTAATGGCTGCTCTAATCGGCTGTGACGCTTCAGCAGAAACAAATAAGTCATAATTCAATCTCACTGAGCAAACACTCCGTCTCTCACTGCAGAGAGAGAGAGAGAGAGAGAGAGAGAGAGAGAGAGATAGTGTCTCTGAGAACTTTTTGGGTTGGTACGGTTAAAGGCTTAAGGTTAATTGTTCACCATGAATGTCTCGCAATTACCACCAATTACCACAAGCCGCACGTCCTAATTGTCCATTCATTCCCTCGTTCAAGGAAACAAAGCACGAGAACCTTTTAAAAGTTCAGATCCTAACCTTTACTTGACACCGCCTTCGTGTTTGCTAGTCGGAGAGGAACTGTTGTTTGATTACAATTTAAACTTGATTACAACAAGACACATGATAAGATTTTACATTAGTTAATTACGCCTCGTAACTTGCAAACAAGCGGGGTAGCTTTTGTCGAAAATGCAGGGTTCCGATCCTAACCCCTGTCAGACGTCACAAATGTAACAATACCATCCTCATCAATCTTTTAAAGCGAATGCATTCGGTCATTTAGACATACAGCAATTCGCATGCCTACGTTAAAGTTCTCGACTAAAGATATTGACATATAATTTATAAGGATAAACCAATCTTTTGCTTTTGCTCAAACTAATCTTCATTACAGACAAACAAGCAGCTTCCAAATAACGCCTGGGATAAGATTGCAGCCAGGGTTGTCAGATCACACTGACAAGATCCCGCCGATGTATTGCTGTAAGTGCTGCTGTGAAAAACTACAATTTTTACCTGCCCAAGACATGATTTTCCAGTCCAGGATGATGAAAAGGAGCCCAATCTGGCAACCAGGTTTTCACTTTAACATCCCCTCTTCCTAGACCCACTATCTGTAACATTGCTAGTGCTGTCAATATTAACGCGTTAACATGTGTGATTTATCTAGAACCTTTAACACAAATTAATCATTCGACCAAGTTTGACCCTATTGGCTTCCCATAATCGCGGCACAGTTTAACACTGATAATAAGATGACTGAGGAAACATCTCCAGGTGTGCTGAACAGCCAGTTTGATTTTAAAAAAGCTTCTAGATGGAAGGTGCATGTAGTTGCCTGTACTGTATATTCAAGGGGCTCAGGTGGCTAAGGCACTAGGCTGTTGATTTTTGTATCTGAGGATCCGGGTTCGAGCCCCTCCGTCGGTGGGTTGACACATCCCACACTACCCAGCCACCAATGCATGCAGAGTTTTTAATTTAGCATTTGTTAAATATTAATCTTTGAGATATTATATACTGCAGCATCTGTTTCCTCAAACCAGTTTGTCATGCATTTCTTTATTCCAAAATTGCACATTTATGATACAAATAAGTCAAAGTATTTTTAAATGGTGATTAATCACAGACTATGACTAAGATTAAACTTTTTAATCATTCGACAGCAATAAACGTTACACTTTCAGTTCATCACAATCGTGTCTATCTGTGAATGTTACAGCACGCTGTACAAACTCGTGCTTTGTCGAAAGTCATCCAGAAATGGCACAAGGTCTGACGCAGTAAGATAGTTGTCGTGACTTTAGAGAAACATGCCCAGGCTGCTCACACAGACATGAAGCACACATGTTCAGGTGCTATCAGATTAATGAAAAGAAGTGCGTGTCTGAAAGGGGCTCTATTGAAAGACTAGACTAGAAATTTAGAGATCACAAATTGTAATTCCCAGCCTCCAACCGGGAAAAGATAAAGCAGTCCTTTTTACTATTATGCGTTTATACGTATGTTTTAGACAGATACAACACTGACCATAAGGTACGCAAGCACGAAAATATACATAACTCGTCAAGGTCAGCTACTTTGGTTCTGTTGCTAACAAAAAGCGAACACGGAGGCTTACGCTAGCTCAGTGTCGTGTCCTGGACTGAACAGTGCATAAGACTCTGGTTTAGATTAAATTGAATCTGTGACATCTCTCGTGCAGGTTCCCCGTCTGCTTTTCAACTTGAATAAAATGCTGAATGACAGGAATGTGAAAGAAAATATGCAGGAACGTGGGGAAAGGAATTCACATCCAACTGTGATCTAGGTCACATACAGTATAACTCTAAACATTTCAATAAAGGAGAAGATTGGAGCGGTATTATGGGTGTGCTGTCACAGCTGCATTTTACAAGTGTGTTGTTACAGGTGCATTGCTACAGGTGTGTTGTTACAAGACTACTGCTACAGCTGTGTTATTACAGGTGTGTTATTTAAATGTTTTATTACAGGTGTTATTTTAGCTGTGTTATAACAGATGTGCTAGTTCAGGTGTGTTACAACAGATGTTATCACATGTGTTATTCAGCTGTTTTATGACATGTGTGTTATTTTACCTGTTTTACAACAGATATTACAGATGTCTTATTTTACTATAGCTCTGTTATTACAGATATTTTATTCAGGTGTTTTATTACAGGTGTGTTATTTTACCTGTTATTTTAGCTGTGTTGCAGCAGATGTTATTACAGATGTTATTTTTGCTCTGTAATTACAGATGTGTTATTTTAGCAGTGTCTTAACAAATGTGTTATTGCGGGTGTTATTTCAGAGGTGTTTGACATTATTATGAATGTGTTAGTTAGCTGTTTTCTTACATATGTGTTATTATGGGTGTGTTATTACTGATGTTATTTCAGATGTTATATAATTATTATATAATGTGTATTATACAGATGTGTTATTACAGGTGTGTTAGTACAGATGTGTCATGGCTGCATTATTATAGGTGTTTTACAGCTTCATTATAACAGGTGAGATGTTATAGTTGTCTTGTAATGTCTGTGTTATTACAGGTGTGTTGTTACAAGTCTACTGCTACAGCTCTGTTATTACAGATGTGTTATTTTAGCTCTGTTATTACAGATGTGTTATAACATATGTTAGATGTTATTCAGCTGTTTTATTAGAGGTGTGTTATTTTAGCTGTGTTACAGCAGATGTTATTACAGATGTTATTTTTGCTCTGTAATTACAGACGTGTTGTTTTAGCTGTGTTTTAACAAATGTCTTATTAAGGGTGTGTTATTTCAGATGTGTAAGTATTATGAATGTGTTAGTCAGCTTTTTTCTTACAAATGTGTTATTATGGGTATGTTATTACTGATGTTATTTCAGATGTTATAACGTTATTACAGATTGGTTATTTCAGATGTTATATAATTATTATATAATGTATATTATACAGATGTGTTATTACAGGTGTGTTAGTACAGATGTGTCATGGCTGCATTATTATAGGTGTTTTATAGGTGTGTTACAGCTTCATTATGACAGGTGAGATGTTACAATTGTCTTGTAATGTCTGCGTTATTACAGGTGTGTTGTGAGTGTGCTACTACACCATAACACGACACGGCCGCAGCAGTACTTAACTTAACTTAACACAACAGGCTGTGTTGTGGTTGTTATTACAGGTGAGATGTTTTTACTATGTGGTTATATCCGTGTATTATTACAGGTGTGTTGTTATGACTGCGTTATTACACGTGTGTTACAGCTATGTTATTCTTGCTTCAGCTCGTCTAAACCAAATCAAAATTTCCTTTCAAACTCGCATCACACAGGAGAAATTCCGGAGAGACCGTGGGGTAAAGCAACAACACTGTCTGTTAAACTCCTTGATTAATAAAACATACCCTGCTGAGCTGAACACTGCTAATTAATGCTAAGCTATGCTTAAATTAAAACGTAACCTTAAACTCAGTGACTAAACCAAATATCAGCATAGTTTAGGGTTTTGTGTGATTTTGGGTGGGAGGGTGGTAATGTTGTTAGAAAGCAAAAAAATATTTAGAAAGGTTTTCTTTTTGATGAACAGATATATTTCAAATATGCCTACATTGTGGGGACATTCGATCCCCACCAAGATATATGAAAAAAAAAACACTCACACTGACACACACACACACACACACACACACACACACACAGAGGATGAAATCCGAATACATTTTAATACATTAGCATAATAAGGTTCTCCCAGACCTTCCAAGATGCAACACACATCCAGACACCTGTATCGCTCAACAGCGCGGGACTGAAAAGCTCACACTATACCATTTATTCCCCCTGTTTCTGCATGCATGTGTATCTATTATACACTTCAAAGGCAGCGAGGAATACATCTTTTGTAAAGAGAGACACAGCTGCACTGCTCCGATCTCAGATCAATCAATTGACAAGAGGGCGACCTGTTCCCCCTGTGTGTTTGCGTGTATACGTGTGTGTGTGTGTGTGTGTGTGTGTGTGTGTGTGTGTGTGTGTGTGTGTGTGTGCGCGTGCATTTTAAATTGGAGTCCAGCTCAGATAAACAATTTATGCCTCGCTCTCCTCTGGGTACATTTATATTCTATGTCTTCATTACAGCCACCGTTACCCAAGCACACACATACACACATCCGTGTCTTACTATCCTTGTGAGGACCGTGTACTACCGTAATTAATACTGAACTAATTAACGCTAGCCCCGAACCTAACCCCAACCTCAGCAAATAAAATGGCACCATTCGTCTTGACGTGCTGATGTCACTTCCTGCCAGAGTTGGTTGTTGATTCAGTTTCAGTTCTATATAATATGTTCCGCTAATGACTTTCACTGTCTTCGCTTCTTTGCCACCAAAAACAGGCATGATGCATCGAGCACGGAACTGCAGTGATTACATAAACCTTCTGTCTCAAAGTATCTTATCCAGAAGATGACCCTGACTGGTCACATCACATGACAAGACGTCCTGAAAGACACTGAACAGAAGCATGACTTTACAAGAGTAAAGCAGATATGAGCAGTCTGCAAAGAAACAAGCTCTCTCTCTCTCTCTCTCTCTCTCTCTGTGTGTGTGTAGAAAAAAAGCAAGATGGAGAGATTTTCCCTGCTAACGATTATCTCTACTCGAGCTATAAAAAACATGCCAAGCTACATTTATTTACTGCTCATTGTTCAATAAAACACCTTCACGTTCGCTGCTGCGAGTAATCAGTAATCACGCTGAGAATGATCCGAACAGCGTTTAATTGGGAATGATCGATACGATTTGAACGCCGCGAGGATCGACTCGACGAGGTGCATGAAACCTGAACGGGCATCTTCATTCCCTCGCCTACAGGATGCAGGATCTCCTTTCAATAGGACCAGAGCAGGAGGGGTTGCTAGGGCTGTATTGACGATTGTAGGCATGCTTTAATTCCAAAAAGGTATACGGTCAGGAGAAGGCGAACTACATAAGTAACCAAATCCTCCTTTCATTTTACAGCTTCAGTATAATAATAATGAAAAAGAAAAGAACAGATTTTGCGATGTAGCTATCCTCCCCTTCTGCTTGTGTTGATTGGCTAATGTCACTATGACTGATGTGAGAGCGAAAACACTTTCCCCTTGAGAAAGAGAGCAAGGCCAAAGCTCCCGGCTCTCTCTAAGCTCCCGGCTACGGACGGATGTGGATCACACGGGAATGGAATTCGTTTCTGGTGCGCCGCTCGAGAGCTAAAACACTTTCAAGTGGTTTTTTAGAAAGGGTTCTTAATCCGTAAGCGACATGTCCATCCATAATTATAACGTCGGATCTTACTTAGGCTTTATTAACTGGATTTTCACTTCAGTTGAGAAATATGGATGAAACACTGAGAACTGGAAACATGTGACTGGCTGGCTCTTTTCATTACAGTGTGATATATGACGTTACAGACGCACTGCGCCGCCAAAAAAGGGTTGAACGAATGACCTGCGTCAATTTGAAATGAGTGGAATTGGTCGTGTGGTCTGATGAGGAGTTCAAAATGAGCAATCGGAGTGTCAGGGTAAGAAAGGAAGCATAGGCAGCGATCCAACCATCATGCACGCCGTACACGCCTCTGGAACGTTATGTCGAAATAAAATGAAGTCAGCCGATGCCATTAATCAAGGCCAGGTTCCAGGACTACCACATGAAATGACCACCAATGCCGTAATTAAAGCTAAAGGCATTTTTGTATTATTATTATTATTATATAACAATGAGTATATATATATTTGAGTACATTTTGTTTTTGTTATTAATTAATGTCAACAAAAGAATTATATCTAACGGTTATGCAAGGAGATATGGACAGTGTAGTTGGGACATAACGTCGTCATGGTGTCATGCGAGATCATTTAGTTAAGAGATTAAAAGCATTAAATGCAATACAAATAGCTGCCCTTCATACTGTAAATATAAATATTTTATAAACAGCGATATATATTATGTATTATTATTAAACGACAAGAAATTATGTGATTATAAAGCAACATGTACTTATGTTACATTTGCTGATCACATTATATGTGTGTGTGTGTGTGTACCTTTGCTCTGTGGTGGGTTTTGACTGCGGTCTCTCAGGATGTTAATCTGATAGACGGCCCCGTACGGCTCGAACAGCTCCTTCAGTTCCTTCTCAGACCAGGAGCGAGGGATCTGACCCACGAACATCTTAATCGCGTCCGGATCCGGCTGATCCGAATGCTCCAGAGCTCCGTTCATCTTCCCAGCTGTGCCGTTACTGAATAGAGGGAGAAAAAAAGAGAAGAGAGAAGGAGAGATTATCCATCTTTTAATTCCTTAATTACCTGTCAGCATGATGATGATGTCTACTGAACGATACTGAATCCAGCAAAGGAGGGGAAAAAAAAAAAAAGAGATGTGTAAAAGAAAAAAACACGGAGGGAGATGTTGAAAGTGAGAACGACTAAAAGAATAGCAGAAGCGGTAATTGAAAAATTCCTGCTGATTCATTTCGGTGCGGATTCATGAGGCTGGGTGAATAAAACTTTGATCAAAAGTGTCTTCAGCAGCGATTCAGGGAGCTTCAAAGGTCAGTATGAAGTGTGTGTGTGTGTGTGTGTGATGTCTTCAAAATGTCAGGAGGCACCGCAGGTCTCCGAACAGATCTGAACCGAGCTGGGTTTGTCGGAACCAGAGCATCTTTTAAAAATAAGGTATGTGGTCCAATTTGTCCGAAAATACGAGTTGGCTGGCTTCCTCTGACACGGTTAGTGATGTTGAATATTAAATTCCATGTTCTTATGAACAAACAAAATGTCCACTTAACATTTCACGATCGACATAATCTGAGCTAACTGGGATTATTTGAAGGTTTATGTAATACTTTTCCACACAGTATTGACTCTGGCAAAGCTGGATATCTCACCTACTTGTGTTGGTCAGTAACATTCATTCATTCCTTCGTCCATTCATTCACCAATCACTCCATTTCTATAATCGCTTCATCCCGCTCAGGGTCGTGATGGATTCAGTGCGTCAGGCAGAGCGATGTGTTCCCCATTACACGCCTGTTTTAGCCTACATTTCATAGGTAAGCATGTTGTGAACGTGTTATGCAGGCTGTCTACGTCAACCTGCAACAAGCGTTTCAGAACAGATAAGATAAGAACGCTGTCCTAGCATGTTTATCCCACCAATTTCACACCAATTCACACATCCAGACCCAAGAGTCATGGCAGCCTCGTGACATCACAGGTGTGAATCACACATAGATATTCAGCAGCAGCGTGGTTTAACTGCTGGTTCAAGCGCTCGTCTGGTAAATAGGAGATCCCGACGTTGGGAATCCCAGATCTGGTTTTGGTGACTCGATGGTTAAGGCTTCAGATCAGGAGTCGATTTGTTCAAGCGGCAGCACTGCCAAGGCTCCACTGATTCAATCCAATTACATTTTATTCCTATAGCGGTTTTGACAGGGGATCATTGTCTCGAAGCAGCTTTACAGAAAAAATGTGGTGACGTATTTTAATTTGTCGTGTATCCCGTACAGGGTCACCATCCCAGGAGACTTTGGGAACAAGGCAGGGTATAACCTGGACATGGTGGCTGACACGCGTTGACACACCATTAGCAATTAGCAAGGTAATACAGCAAGGTTTTCGACTGTGGGAGGAAAACCGGAGCACCGGGAGGAAACCCACCAAGCACAGGGAGCGCATGCATACTCCATACAGGCAGACCCGAGGTGGAAATCAAAACCCCGTCCCTTGAGGTGCAAGGCAATACATTAGAATTATCAGATTGTCCCTGATGAGCGAGCCACAGGCGATGATGGAAAAGAAAAACCAATAGAATATGATGGCAATAGAAAGAATCCTTGAGAGGAACCAGAGTCAACAGGGAAGCCACCCTCGTTTGGGTGATATCAGGTAGCAGGGATTGATTTGTGTCCTATGAGGCTGAAAGTCAACATCAAGTCCACCTTCGTTATTATTGACTCGGGTACAAAACTGTGGCAATTTCCAGGCCAAACTACTGAGCGATTGTAGTCACAAGCCATTAGAGACCAGCTGTCTGTATCACCCGAGTCCAAGACCATCCTCATGGTCAAGTGGAACCGTCTCCAGTCAACACATCCCAAGATCATCACACTGATGTGCCCTTGAGCAAGTCCAGACCCAGTTCAAGCAAGTTCAGGCTGACACTGTGTCATAGCTGACTCAATGGTGGCTCAACGGTTAAGACTCCAGGTTATGGATCTGAAGGTCAAACCTGAACACCAAAGATTGGACTGATCAACAATCTGCTCTCAAGGGGCGGCTCTTAGTGTCAGCCCCTGCTTTCTAACAGGCTGGGATATACAAAAAAAAAAAAAAAAAAAAAACTAGATTAATTTGTTAGATATTTGACAGAATGCTCACTCGTAAGCATTGCATTGATGTGGAGGGATTTTCCTTTAAGATATGTGACACAATAGTAGGTATTTTTGTTGACTAAATCAAATGCCGTCTGACATTTCTTTTTCTTTTTCACTAGGAATGCTTAACATTCAAATAAACAGTCTTATTTAGTCGACATGCTGGAGCCACATTATATTAGCAAGTAATAAATGACTGGTTGTAATATCTTTACAGCGATGTCTGTTTGGGAGGTTTGATGTGTAGTTCTTTGCTTTTGGGTTGCATGTATTTCGGTAGTTCACTGGGGCTTTTTTTTAACATTGAAAAAAAAATCCAGACTGGCATCAACAAGGGTGTATACTATCGTTTAACTATTTAGTAGCTCAGTACTATTAAATGTGATACTGATACACTGACCATGAATGACATAAAACTTCACCGTCATCATCAGTTCAAACAAATAAGACAATGTAGTTGAAATAATATTGGATTTGAATAGTTTTGCCCCAGTCTGGTCAAAGAGAAAATATAAAAATACAGACACCATGTTTTAGTACACCGAGCGATCAAAATGCTCATACGTGTGCAAGAGACAGAATTAATTTCCCATATTTTGGTTAATTCATTTGCTTGAGGCAAGCATATATATATATATAGAGAGAGAGACGGTATCAATAACGCCGTCTCTATCACTGCATCAGATCGTCAGAAAGAAGCGACTTCGACGCGGAAGCTCGTTTTCATATTCTTAAGTATAAGCGTTCGCTAATTAAGTTTTATTCCAGTCAGAGGATGCGATATGGAGACATATTGTTAACACTGGCTAGTGTTTAGTTCCATCGTTTTGAGGAATTCTAGAGCATGATTTAATTATTTCATTCCCTCGAGTGAGTGTTTTGAGTATGTTGTGTACAAGTATTTCACGTTCATGGTTTTTTCTAGGTCATCTTCTCGTTTTACTAAATTGTCAGCATGAGCATATTTGAAAAAAAAATGTGATAAAAAAACCCCCATAGAGAACCGTAGAGAAAGAAATCTGATATGAGGATGGAGCAAGAATGACACAGAGAGCTAAAGAAAAGATACAAATAGATAGATGGAGAAAAAGAGATAAGAAAGGATGAGTATATCTGTTTCACTTTGTTGGTGTCTCCCAAAATATCTCCATCGATCTTTCCATCCATCCATCCATCCATCCATCCATCAATCTGAGGCAGTTCACATATCATCAAACAAACTCAAATTTCACTTAAAAACAAAACATTTTTTAAAAATTTAGATCTGTTTGCATTTAAGGTGGTAAAATGTCGCCGTTCCAGTATAACCCTACAGGTGGCGCAGCAGCATGCTTCATAGGAGGAAATTATTGTGAAAGTTTGGTTAAACTTGTGATTATATTGAATCATGATATTTATAAATTAGTGATCCTTATAAAAATCGACACCTAAGTATCGTGATATCGAATCGGGTCTCCCTGGTGATTCCCATCTCTATGAAATGTATCCTGAAAGTGTTCATAGAGATGGGAATCACCAGGGAGACCCGATTCGATATCACGATACTTAGGTGTCGATTTTTATAAGGATCACTTCTCTTTGACCAGACTGGGGCTTTTATACACAC
>QMIH01000347.1:465079-490290 GCA_003987875.1 Clarias batrachus | reverse complement strand
GAGCAAACTACTTCATCGGACATCGCCTTCGCTATTTTAAACACCTCTGTAAAGTTACTCTTGCTAACCTCTGACTGCCGAAGGCGTATAAAAGGCTTAAAGCGAGAGCCAGAATGAAACACAGACATGATCACTTCACCGTCAACAAACCTGAGTGATCAATGCGAGTGGGGAAGACAGCATCTAAACAAACCAGTTCAACATAATACTCTACGTCCATGGGTCCCTCAGATCTGCTGCTTTACCTAAGGCAATTATATTTACAAAAATGCTTGTCTAAATAAATACAGTAGGTTTTTAGCCTAGACTTAAAAAATGAGACTGTGTCTGAGTCCCGAACATTAATTAGAAGGCTATTCCATAACTTTAGGGCTTTGTAAGAAGAAGCTTTTGCTGTAGTTTTCATAATACATGGTAATGACAAGCAGCCTGCATCCTTTGATCGAAGTATCCATGGCAGATCGTAAAACACTAGCAGTTCACTCAGATATTGCGTCACGAGTCATTTAATGCTTTATACGTCAATAGTAGTATTTTAAATTTGATGTGAATCACTGCTGTAAAGTAAAAATTCAACAAATTAACCTGCACTTTACCTTTGAAAAGAATCGTGACAGAGCCTTGTTTCCATTAGTGTGTGTGTGTGTCACAATAACAGAATCAGTGCAGGCTGATAGAGAGAGAAAATAGATCTTTAACCTCTCTAATGACCCTTGTTTACACACGTTTGTTATAATAAACAGTACATGTGTGCGTGAAAAGACGACTTTCACATACACACATATACAAACACAAAATAAAAGATGCTTTACGCATGCACACATGTGGTCACAGTGTTATAGTAAACAGGACACGCGTGCGCAGATGTTGATTATACCAGTGAGAGACGCGCACTAAGACGATTATCCACAATTCCGTAGCACGAGAGAGAGAAAAACCATTGGCTCAGTTGTGATCACGTGACGCTCAGAGTCAAAACAAGAAGCGTGTTACATGATACTCGGTACTCGTAAACCAAGATTTGCTCATTTTTCAAGACAAAATATTTTTAATACTGAAATAACAGCGCTGAAGTGGCATAAGTTAATTTTAACACACTGGAGTAATTTTAAGAGAAAACACTTTTTAAATTTCTCATTCGTGATTCACTCCCTGGGTACCAAACAGGGAGTGTATTTGGCTGAGGATGAAGGAACTACAATTTACCATAAATAAGGCATAATATATGTAAAATTACATTTCTTTGTATTAATAAGTTAGGCAGAGAGTTCTGCCATGCAAAAAAACAGGCAGACATGTACAGTACAGACCAAACGTTTGGACACACCTTCTCATTCAAAGAGTTTGAATTTGTATTATGGCAAGAAAAAAGCAGCTAAGTAAAGAAAAAAACGAGTGGCCATCATTACTTTAAGAAATGAAGGTCAGTCAGTCTGAAAAATTGGGAAAACTTTGAAAGTGTCCCCAAGTGCAGTCACAAAGACCATCAAGCGCTACAAAGAACCTGGCTGACATGCGGACCGCCCCAGGAAAGGAAGACCAAGAGTCACCTCTGCTGCGGAGGAGAAGTTCATCCGAGTCACCAGCCTCAGAAATCGGCGGTTAACAGCAGCTCAGATCAGAGAGCAGGTCAATGCCACACAGAGTTCTAGCAGCAGACACATCTCTAGAACAACTGTTAAGAGGAGACTGTGTGAATCAGGCCTTCATGCTAGAAGATCTGCTAGGAAACCACTGCTAAGGACAGGCAACAAGCAGAAGAGACGCGTTTGGGCTAAAGAACACAAGAAAGAACACAATAAAGAAAACTCTTTGAAAGAGAAGGTGTGTCCAAACTTTTGGTCTGTACTGTACGTGGGCTTCAGCCTGAAATAATAATATCACTGATTACATTAAAGCTGATATTTCTCATCGTACTGTATATTTCCATTAGAAAATGCTACAGTATATGGAACAGCTTACAGTTAAAGTTAAGGTGAATAGTAAAATCAATCTTTTTAATTACAATTAACAGTTTTTTATTCCCACAAATCACTACATACTGTAAATGTTTTGATATAGCTGTATGTGATATGTACAGGAAAGTACAGGGAAAATTTTCTAAGCATTCGTTTTTTTGGCACCTCCTATTCATGGTTTAATCATTCAGTGCACTTTAGTTTATAGTTAACTAAATGTTTATTTCCTCTTCCTCTTATCATATCATGTGACCTCAGCCTTTTGGAAAACATTAATCTTTATGCAGTCAAAAGTGTCAATATAATGACGAGTCCGGGAATGTGATGTGTGATGTGGTTGTTCCAGGAAATTCGAGCTAAAGTATATTTACTAGACATAGAAAAAATTAGTGGAACATCTATTTAACATAAGTATATGCAGTTGGCTAAATAAAACCCAGGTCTTTTGAAATTCAGAATCCAGTGCGTGTATTCAGCCTAGTAAAACAGACTTTTCTGAAAAAGCCATAAACATCACTGACAAGGTAGTATACTGTAGAAATCCAAAGAGCACTGAACAGTAATTATACAGATAGGTATGGACCTTCACAGCTTACTGGATATAAAAATGCATAAATTATTATACTTTATTATAAGCAATCAGGGACATAAAAAAAAATCAGAGATGATGTCTTCAACATTATAAGTCCTGCCTATTAGGGATGATGAAGGAAGCAAAGAAGAACCCAAAGACCACATTTTAAAAAACTGAATAGACTAGCTGGGTTTTGTGGTTGCCAGGTTCCTAACAGTTTAAAAAGGGGTGCATGAAAGCGTCTCACAAAATGCACCTAAACAACACAAAGCATCATACAGATACTGTGTATGTGTTCCACTTATAGTTATGCAGGTTTTATTATTTTAGAAATTGTCAAAGCTTTTGTGGTTTGAATCCTGATGAAATTACACAATATCATTATAAGCATTACTGTAGATTTGCTCAGCTGACTATTAACAAACATTCAAGCCTATATACAGTAACTTTATGACATGAATGAGTCTAGGGATTCTGGTATCTTTTGCATGCTATGATGGTATGTTTCCCAGCAGCTTTAAATGCAAACAACATTGCTATAAAGATTTTGTATTGCAGCAATGGTGTAGTTTCTGAGAGATAATCAGGGAAATTACTTTAGCTGCTTCTTCAATTTCCTCATGCACCCATCCAAGCTTTCCTGGCATGAAAGACAACATTATGGTCATGACTTTATTAAATATTATTTTGGCTTTAAAATGCTTATATTCTATTATTGATACAGATTGTGAATTACAAGTTGATTTCTGGGTTGTTAGAATAAAACTTAACTAATTAATTAGTTGGCTGATACAGCTTTTTTTTCATTACAGCTCACATTTTATATTTAATGTTTATACATGTTGTTTGTGTTCTTTAATTATATTTTATCATGTTTCGCCCATCCATTATGATAAAAAAAAATGCTACAGTAAGTCTTAAACACATTTTAGACAGCAGCTCCTCACCTGAGCACTAATTTTTTTCACAAACAGAAAAAGAAACAGAAAATCATTATTTATCCCCTTCTTTTTTTTAAGGAATTGGACAGTACAGTTGAAAAGAATATACACTGAATTGCCTTCAGAAAATCATTATTTAATAGAATAATCATCATTTAATAATAATAATCAAATTGTATTCAAATAAAATGTTTACATTTTGAAACCTCTTTTTTTCCCATGCTACAGTACATTTATAGCCTTATGTCCCTCCATCACAAAATATTCCAATTAAGTTCCCCATTTAATCGCCAAATGCATTCACTCACTCATTCGCTCTCTATACCAATTATCCTGTACAGGGTCATGGGGACCTGGAGCCTATCCCAGGAAACTTGGGGCACAAGGCAGGGTACAACGTGAATGGGTTGTCAGTCCATCGCAGGACACACATACACACACTGAAACACCAATTACCCCACTCATTCATTTATCAAATGAATAATTTACCCAAGTATATTGACTGAGATGAATCAGGGTAAACAACAATACAGCCAAATAAAGGTCTCTGGGTTTAAACTGTTTCTAGTGAGGTTCTCTTTAACAGTTCAGATTTTATTGTTTATTTAATCTAGTTTGAAGGCAGTTAAATACTACTGTCGCTTAATTGTGGTCATACATTAGATTTAGTTTCATTACAATGCTTTATTAATGTAAATGTAAATTGTGAATTATGCCATAACATCATTGCTTGTTTTTATGATGTCTATTTTGTTGGTTATCATTAGCTGTTATTCCCACTAATTCTCTACATTATAAATCATTTCTGCATGAAAACTTAACTGTGTGTGCTAACAGCCAGTAATTTTATATCTAAAGTCAAATCTGTTTTATATAGTGTTAAACAAAAAATATCATTATTATCATTATTATTATTATTACAATTATTAACAATTATTATTATTATTATTATTATTATTATTATTATTATTATTATACGCCTTTTCTTTGATTCATTTGACTGCACTTTGAGCTGTCAGCAAGTTGTATGATATAAAACAACTCACTGTAAATGAGGCTTAATGTTGGATACTTCATGACCCATTAGCCAGATACAGAGCAGATGAGACTCACACAACTGCAGAATTCAAGCAGCCATGTTTTATTTGTTACTATGGTTACACTGGAGGCTGGCACTATAGGGGTGAAAAAGTAATACAGGGATCAGGTGTGTACACAGAAGACCAGAACATGAGGATCTTTAATCAAAAAGACACTTCTATGTAGCCATTGTACCAACATTACTGTATAAACAGTATTATTAACCTGGATTTAGGCAACAATCATCCACATCTGTTTCAGCCATACTGGGGGGGAAAATGCAGATTAAAAATTGCTTGACATCTGAAATGCTGCACTCCATTGAACTACGGAACTCCTTTAAATGTTCCTAACATGTGGAAATCACTTGGTCAGGAATGTATAGAGGATGTTGCAATAATTCCAGTCAAATTCCTGTAAGATTATGCATTATTCTAAAAAATATATAATGCATAATTCTTAAAAAAAAAAAAAAAAACATTAAGGATCAGATGTTCCACTTGCTGAATGTTTACAGGAACAACTGAAGTGGGCTCCGAGCCATCTCAGCCAGCATCGTCATTCACAAGATGTAAAACATTTGCATCATTGAAATGTTTTCCTGTATCTAAGAGTCGTAGAGTGCTTGAAGTATCCTAGCTCGAGTTGATCACCCCTCGTGGTATTCTAACCACGAGGGGTGACACGTTTTAAAATGTCAATAATCTTCACCAGCAAATGCCATTATAGTGTTATAAACTTTTGATATGGGTCCCAATCACTAAACTTCAGCAAGACATAATGCCATATTCTTTACTGCAATATGGCACCAGAATAAAAATAAGCACTGGGGAAGTAAACAGTGACACAGTGGGTTTGACGAAAGATAACGGCTTCTTTAATTTTTATGGTGTGATCATCACACAAATTTTTTAACAAAAATGGTTTTGAAGTCTTGACAATATTAATATAGGATGAACAAATAAATAACACAACCACATCACAATGTGCAGTACGAACGGTGTTTCCATTAAATCTCCATCCGAAGAGAATGTGCGCAGGATCAGAAACATGAAGGAGATTCTTTAAAATGTCAGACTTGGAGATAGAATGAACGTGTTCATCTGTACATGTGAGCAGAAACAGAGTGCAGTGTGTAAATCCATCAGGAAAGATCGGGCGCTCCACCACCGCTTCTTAATACGTGTCTCTACAGAGAGATCTGTGCTGATTAGTCACCCGATGTGACCTGAAATGAGCAGGACAGTGCCAATTAAAACCGAGGTATAACAGAAATGCCCACAGAAGTGTGCAGAAAAAGCAGGAAAGACAGCTGGTCTGTAAACAGTGTCATAAAAAAAACACATGGAGGCATGAACAGAAAAGGAGAAAAAAATCTGATTTATTCTCCACTGATTTATTCCAGACTATCACATTAAAGTTTATAGGTACGGGCTTCACTGGTATTGTCCTATTAGCAGAATAATTGAATTCATGCTGATGCTCTTCAGATGTCAAATGGACATCAACTTTATTTCTGAATTTAATATAAATATAGCCCTTCGCATTGATTGCTGCCTTCAAACTTTAAGTACAAAATGTGCAATAACTAGGCAATATGTGCAATAACTGCTATATGTGCAATAAAGAGAACTGTGCATTTTTTACAGTATCAAATAATTAAAATCTTGCAGCAATATTTGTGGGGTGAAGAGGTCTCGGGTGCAGTAGATATTAAAGTATCTCGTAGGGTTTCAGTGGGGTTGAGGTCATGGCCCAGTGCAGGACACTGAAGTACTTCCACATCTGACTTGGTAAATCATATTTTCCTGGAACTTCTGTCCTCTAAGTTCCAGTGAAGGGGACTCCTAATGTTATAGCAAAATTTTATACATCTGTGTGCTTTCAAATTATGGCAACAGTGGGGAAGAAATATTTATGTAATGGTCAGATATCCACATACGTGAATGTGTAGTAGTGGATGCTGGGAGGGTAGGAAATGAAGTTATGTGTACAACATGATAAATATTAACTGTGTCAAAGGTTGGGAAAGCCTTTTACAATCAAGTCTGGAGGCTTTATACTTTAGGCTTTTTTTTATGTAGCTGTCCATTTTAGATTGTTGCAAGTTATATTTAGGTTATTTAAATTATGTTTTTTTATTTTTCATCTAAAGATATGGTATCAGATACTTTTGCAATATCTTGTGTAATGTACTTGTGTATTGCCAGTATTTGATTAAACCCTGCAGTCCATGGTCAGATAGTGCTCTCTAGTGGTCAAAGAAAGGTTTACATCATCAAAATATCATGTTACTGGCCAAACAAATGTCTAAAAAAGATTTAATGTCACATCAAAAAGCGGTTATAATGGTGAAAAGATAAACCACCAAATAAAAGGCTTTTTATCTTTAGTGAAAATCAGCAGGAGACGTCTTTTGTAGAATTAACTGTCTCTCGGTGGGGAGGGATGGGAGGCAGTCTCACATCAATCACAGCTCTAAGCCAATCACAGTGTCTGCGTCTGTCCTCTGAGTGTGTTACACATGAGAAGCAGTTCAAAAAGATGCGGTTGGCTGGTGTCATGTGGTTCAGAGGAAAATCATGATAGTCTTCTGCCCTCCCTGACTGATAGTTGTAGTCTACATGTACTGTAGCTGTATCTTAATGATGGATTTCCCAAATGTGGGAATTGGCAACTACTAAATTAAGGAGAAAATCGGGAAATCCTTCTCCAAATCAGAGATTCTGTTTGGTTGGTGTTATACTGTATCTCCAGAGGATCTGTGGCAGATTTTCCAAAGTGTTTAGACAAACTTTAAAAATGTCCATAGGAAACTGCCCAAAGACTTTGTTTAGTTCATTGCTAATTCCTGTTATTTATAGCAGTTCCTTGTATGTAGATTTGTTTTCTTTTTTTATTATTATTATTATTATAATATAATAAGTAAATTTATATACATTTATTTTTCTAAAAATACACAACGCTGTATAGATGTATAATGTACTACTGTACTGAGCAATGAAAAGGAAAGACATCCCGTCGAAAGTCCTGCCTTGCAGTCAGTGCTCCCATGATACATTGTGGATCCAACATGTTTCTAACCGGGATCAAGTGTTTACTGTGAATATGAATAAAACAGTTGTGCATTTTAAACCTCTCTTAGTGTATTTATCAATGTATTTATTACATATATATGGAGTGTTCAAGTCAAGCCAGAACCTTTGGTGAAATGTCTTCTAAATGAAGGTGTAAATCTGAACGACATTTACAGAAGACTTCAAGCACCGTATGGTGATGAGACTCTTAGCCGCAGTAAAACATTTGAATGGTGCAAACATTTTAAAGAAGGCCGTATATCCATGAATGATGATTCTGTCTCGGAGCCCACTGCAGTTGTTCCCGCAAACATTCAGAGAGTAGAATGGCTGATCCTTGAAAATCGACCAATGACTGGTTGCCAACTTGCGGAAGAGACGCATCTGTCTGTGGGAACTGTACACACAATCATTCTCGAGCATCAATTGCACATTACAGGAATTCAGCTGGGAGGTTATTGCCACGCCCCTCATACAGCACTGCCCTCACTCTAAGCCATTTCCACATGTTTGGACATTTAAAGCTTAGATTGGAAATACAATTGCATTGCTCCGGCAGGCAGAGAAAACTTTCTACTTTGACTTTCTTCTGTGATGGTGTCCAAGCAATATTGGAAAGCTGCAATAGTGTAACGTGATTATATGGAGAAAGTTTTGTTACTCAGAACAATCAAATGTCCCAAATGGAACTGAACGGCCATCTGAGTTTTGATCCTAAAAGAAATATCCTTTGGAGAAGTCTCTTTTTTTTTTCTTTTTCTTTTTCAACTAATTCCTTTAGTTCTCCTTCAGAATATAGACATACAATAGACAGCTCTGTTAGGAGCTGATTATTAGGGAATCTGTGTAAGGAAGGTTGGTCACATCAGGTGACATGGATGGGATCCACATGCAAACATGCAAACTATCCACTGGTGTCCCACAAGGCTTAGTACTCGGTCTTCCTCTTTTCTTGCACTATACGTCTCATCTTCACATGAGTTTGTAGATGACACTAAATTCATCATCTGGTTCCGTCCCTGATGCATTTCTCCTCAAATCTCAGCATGCCTGGCAGACACCTCATCATGGACAGCAGTTCATCAGCGAAGAGTTAATCAAAGCAAAATTAAGCCGCTGTTCACCCCAGATGATTTAACCCAATGTCAGGACAATGTGACCGACATGGACAACTCTCAGATTTGACCTTCTTCTTACCCACATCCCTGGGTTAACCAAGGCATATGAGCTTAGCTTTTTCTTTCATATTGTTCATTTGACATATCCATGTCAATTTCCCCTCAACATCATCAGAACAACACATCCATTTCTATCCACACACGACACTACAGCATCTTGTTTTTCAAAAATGGCCTACAGCAACCTTCTCCTGGCAGGTCTGCCCTGTGTAACTGATCCAGAGTGCAGCGACACGACTTGTTTTCAACCTTTCTATGTTCTCCCACACCACCCCATTGTTACACTCCCTCCTCTGGCTTCTGTAGCTCTCTGCATCAGATTTAACACAGTGATGCTTGGCTAAAAAGCCAAAAACGAACGAGCACCCACTTACCTCAAAGCACTTTTCACACCTCGCACTGCACCACTCTAACACTGCTCATCTGGTCCCAGCATCATTCAGGGTACAAAGAAGACATGCATCAAGACCTTTCTTTATTCTTTATTCTAGGACATAGATGATGTGATGAACTTCCCCTAGAGTCCCAAACAGCTGAAACACTTATTTACGTAAATTAGCGTTTAAAAAAAAAAAAAGTCTTGCGTGTGAATTTTTTACTATAATCTACCTGTAAATGTAAATGATTTTCCCAAAATGTAATTGAGCATGCCACTCTTTTCCAGTTATAACCATAGCTTTTTTTTTTTCCTTCTCTGCATTGTTTTTGTTGTCACGTGATCTTGTTAATGAGCGTATTGCTTTTGAAGGTGGATCACATTTTATGTCAGCATTTAATTGTTGAAAAAGAGCAATGCAGTGAAAGAAAAGCCACACAATCTGTGTATTGTATTTCACGTTTTTTCACTGATCTGTTTATTTTTGCTTTGGCATTAAGAAATTCTCAGTAATAATGCAGGCTACATAGCAGGCATGCCAAAAAAATAACCTAACATTTTCAAACTGTCAAATTCCAGAATAGTTTGGAACAGACTTGACCTTGGTGAATCTTTTAATAATCTCCAAGTTCTGCTGTATGATGTTTCTAAAAGAACATCTAGGGCTCCGTAGCTAGCTAACGATTTTAGTTTAGAGGAATGTATTCTGAACAAATGGTTTTGAACATCTACTTCAAACTTTTCTGCACTGCAGCGTATCTCAGCGAGTATATCTTTAAAAAGATGCCGATCAGCTTTAATATTGAAAGCATTAATAACAAAATTCTTCCCTTGTGATACCGGGGCAGATCTGGCTCCACAGGGCCGCTGGGTGTGTCTAGAACCGGGACGTTGGTGGCAGGTCCTTTTGGTGGTGTAGGTTTCTGGGAGTTACCTCCACTGATCAGACTTTTTTGTTCGGCACATCCCATGAGTGCTCGGGTGGATTGGGATCTGGGGAGTTTGGAGGCCGGGTGGGTGACCTTGGGCTCTTTGCCTGCTAGTTCTGGTGCCTGTCTTTCATTGATTATTTATTTTGGTGATTTGGGCTGCATTAGCTTTTCTCTGGGATTGGGCTGACCTTTTGTCCCTGCAGGCATGGCTGATTGGTATAGATAAAGATTTCTCATAATGATATTTTGATGGAAATCAAATAGGAATCTTAATTATTTCTGAAGATTTTTTATTTAAAATTAAGGATGAAATTAAAGACTTTTTTAATCAAAATCTACCAATACAATAACCGTTAATGCATCAGCCATTTTCTTTTGTTTGTTTGTTTGTTTTTTTGAAAATTGCAGTGGGATTCTTATTTGAAAAATTACAACCTAACCGTCTTAGAAGTAGTTGA
Organism: Clarias batrachus; assembly: GCA_003987875.1. NCBI lineage: Eukaryota > Metazoa > Chordata > Actinopteri > Siluriformes > Clariidae > Clarias > Clarias batrachus. Next base: position 479,716 of record QMIH01000347.1, on the reverse strand, counting down.
AGACTTAATGGATGTTATAATTGCGGACTCTATTAGCTGAGTAGCTCTAGATGTCTCAAAACAATAGATCCTACTGTGTAGCTGAATACGTATTGAGAGTTAATAGGCTAATGACACACCAATAGCTTTCTAAAACCCTCTGTCATTCAAGACACTGTATAAGTATCTAATGAGAAGACTTCTAATTGGTAGAAATGCTGTTTATGAATTAACTCCAGGAAACAATGTAGGGGAAGGACCACTAATTAAGAGGCAGAGATTTTAGAAAAGATCCAGGAAAGATCCTAGACGACTGACCAGAATGCAGGTGACAAGCAATCCGAGTACCCCAGTTTAAAAGGTTTATAACCATGTACAATACAGTGGTTAATTGAAAGGTGCTACAGAATGGAATTTGTCACCTTGTACTTGACATTATAAGTATGCAAATTAGTATTGCATCTAAATGTACTTACCAAGTTGATGTGTGCATTTACTTACCATGTGTACAGATCTCCTTAAGTGTATCTTTCCTTAAGCATCGACTTTGCAAACCAAAGCAGATCACTTGTTCGCACTAACCTGGGAGGAAACTGGAAATACCACCAGTAGAGAGTGAATGAAAAATGGACGGCCTCTGTATCCTAGCAACAACATCCTGTTCTCAGCTGGTGTTTTTCAGTCCACTGAGATGAGCGGGCATCAGAACTCCCTTGTTTGCTAAAAATATATAATACCATAAATATATCAAGGTGAGTTTTTACACATGATGCTTTCAATATAAAAGTAATTAGATTTAAGAAGTATTTCTGCCCACTCAAAAACACCAAAAAACAACAACTTTTCTTTAAAAAAAAATAGGCCTGTAATTATGTTTATCTTTATGTTAATTTCACCCCCAAAAAATCACCAGCATCTCTTTTAAGCACACACACACAAGACCCAATATCAATAAAGACTGATTGATGTCTTCTTTATTCCAAAGAAATCTTTTGTCTATAGCTTTAACATCAGGTGGTCACTCGGTAGCAGACCCTCATCCCTACACTTAAACTTTGACCCCCTCATATACAACCCAAAAGACTCCTCCACTTCAGTAGAAGTACTTATAATAACAACAATATAATCGTATTAATATTCATGACCATCGTTTGATAAACCATTGCACAGTAGTAGAAATTTGAAAAAAGAACATAGAGCAGAGAAATTTAAAACATAGAATGGTTCGATTCCCCTTGGATCTCTTTAGGAATGTATGGTTTCTGGACTAGCCGTAACCTGCCGTTATAACTCTTACAAGTGTTCAATTGAATGTCTTGTTATGTCAGGGGAAAAATATATGCATATCTGTAGAGATTACGTTATACCAGCTGAGGCAACTGCTTTTTTTGAGTTGAAACGCCACCTTCTGGCAGTAGGAGGTTTGACAACCAGCTGAACATCGATCATATCTACCCATTTTTTTCCTGCTTATACCATGTAGGTCCAATACACTGTGTCACCAGGTAGTTTGTGTATATCTACATGAATTTGTCAGGTAGGTCACTTTGTATATATAAAATTACTTAGTGTAGATAATTAGGCCACATGATATTCACTAACAAGCCCCATGCCATGTCAGCGATCCTGTGGTTGAGACTACAGTCAGTAACTCTATAGTTACAGAATCACCCCTTTATGATACTGTAGCTGGTCATTTTTATCTCTAAAGGCCTGAATACACTAAGCTTACACACGGTCTCATTCTATAACACTGTGTGAGAAATGTAATACATTTCATCCCAATATTATGTCATATGAAGCAATAATTATGACATTATATTTTACACTACTGTACCACTGTGTTTGAAATAAGGTTCAGATGCTGGCATGAAGCTTTCTCGGTTAAGAAATGTTTCTGCTCTCGTTAGCAGTTCGTTCGCGCCCCCTTAGGAGGTTGAAAGGGTCGGCTGATACTGTAGCAAGATCATGTGACTTAAGAAAGGCATTAAGAAGGGAAAAGAGAGCAAAACAATCTTGTAATAAGATCGCGTAAGGTCAAAAGGAAGAGGCAGAGGTGATCAAATCAAGAAACAACTCCGAACTTAATGTGTAATGCACATTTGGCAAAAACCTGCATCATGAATCCCCACAAACACTCTAAGAAAATAAAGACGATTCACTCCAGTTGAGGTGAACATGGTAACTATCACTTCAAGTATAAAACAGACAGAAAAAAAGAGTTAACTGAATAATCAAGCTGCTCGACCAGAACCGTAAGACATACCTACTGTGACACTACTGTGCTGATAAACAGAGGAGGTTCGTGTTTACCTTTGCATCCCTTCCAAATTGAATTGTCGACCCTTGTGCATAATCTTCAGTATGCTGTTGCAACAATAACAAAGGAATAGCTCATCATGTCTCCTGAGTGTATTCAGGCCTTAACATACGATTAGTCCGCACTGAATAACGGTCCATAATTTATAAAACACCTGTAGCTCTTGAACTTTGCATTTTGAACCCGGCAAAAGTAAGCTTGGGGAATTAAACAAGGTAGACAGTAAATAAAAATAACAACATTAATAATAATAATTATAATAATAATAATAATAATAATAATAAACCTAGTAAAGAAAAAAAAACTGTGAGAATGGATCAGTCTATTTGGAGTGTCCCATCATATATTTTTTCTTCTTTTTTTTTTCAGATTGTAGTACATTTAACATAGATTAAACATCCTCTTTTATGGTGTGTGCTCTCATTTAGGAGAAGCCAGAAAGTTCAGCTCGAGGGAGTCTTTGTGCCAGGGCGCTGCTGTTCAGGGGGAGGTGAAATATCACTGCATTACTCATTCATCCTCAGCTTCCAGTGTCACTGCAGTATGAAAAGAGACCACCATTTTCTCTCTCTCTCTCTCTCTCTCTATGTGATATGTCTATAGTGATTTCCACACATCTAAAATACCGAATCCGGACATGACAAAACACAGAGGAGGAAGTGGGAGGACCAGACTCCGGTTGAAACATTCAAGTCCCTCTTCTACATTTTGTCATCCTGATCCACATGTTGAACTGTCCTTGCGGAAAAGTGCGTCCATTAATCTGTCCGTTCTTGATCTCCTCCCTCTGTCTCTGCCTCTCGCTCCCTCTCTTTCTCTCAGTCCTGGCCTCCCAGGAGGTCTGTATTTGCAGTGCTCTGAGGGGGCGGGAGTGCACAGGCTCTCGGAGGGGGGGAGTGGCCTCTTCGGCGTGGGCTGGGGCCGCCACCCCCCTCGCTGTCTGTGTTGGAGGAGGAGCGCGGTGGGGGCGGAGCTAGGCGAGGCAGCGGTGCTGAGGATGGAGGGATGCGGGAGCACGAGGTTGTGCGGAGGCTCTGTATGCGCCGGCACTCCTGGCAAATTCTGACATGAGTGCAGCCTCGTGGCAGAGGCACAGTCACTGCAGGGGGGCCCAGAGGCCCTGCGGGTGTGCTCTTGGCCCCCAGAGGCTCCTCTAAGAGACGCTGAGGTCCGGGACCAAGCTCTGAGGGGCCTCCCGCACCTCCAGCGCCTCCTGTTAAAGGCCCTGCACCACTGTAGAGCTTGCCATTGCTGAGGCGCATCTCTCTGACGAGGCGCAGGGGACGCGAGGCCCCCAGGCTGAGGCGAGCCGGGTGGCGCAGGGCCAAAGAGCTCGATAGGGGCCGACGGCGGCGCAAACGAGAGCTCTTCTTACATGAGACGGCATTGCGAAACTCGCTCAACATCTCCTGACACACAGACACCTGTGAAAAACAGAATGGGAGGAAAGCAAATGAATGGAGGGAAATGATAGACTATTAATCTGACAACCTCACAAAAATAAAACACCTAGTGTAAGCTCCATCAAATACATACTAGATTAAGAGAAAAAAAAGACATGCAGATATATATATATATACTGTATTATTGTGTTTTCTTATGTATTTACTCTAAGTGATGTCTAATAATCATGATTTTATTCAAAACCCATTTTAAGGAGGCAACATAGGGCTCATTGCCCCAGAGGATGTTTTGATTGACTTACTGTAAATAAAATTAAATATGATTTATTGATATATAATCAGATATTTCCACTATGGATTGAAATAGAATCGCATTGTTGGATGCCTGGAAAGGTTTTTTTTGCAGGAATTTTGTTTACATCTATGAGAATAAAAGTTTGCGGTGGGTGGAGAGAAATCACACCTCATCTGTTTCAGCAGAGCGCCGTGTCGACCACACGAACTCCATCACCGCCACAAACACAGCGATGATCAATCCGCAGATCAATACCACAAAGATGCCACCAATATTCTCCATCCCCAGACCTGCAACACACAAAGACACTCCAGACACTTTACCAACCCTATTCATCAGAAGTATTTGTGGAAATGACATTGGTATAAATAGCGTACATTTGAATTGAAACACTAAAACACATAATTGTTATTTACAGTATGCCTGTTAAACTAAGAGCCGAGACCGGAATTAATTATTGAGAAACGATCTGACAGCATGCTGTGTATATACGGTATGATTAGAGAAATTAAGTGTGAGAATGGTCATACCTTTCGCTCTGTGATCCTCTTCTTTGGGGCACTGCCCTCCTTCCCACCACCTTCGCTTCAAAATCTCCAGCCTGTTATTCTCCTGCAGCTGTAGAACAGCCAGACTGATCTCATCTCTAAAGGGAGAGCCTGAGAAAAAGAGGAAGTGTGTGTGATACAGAGTGATGGCAATATGTAATTCAAAATACATTCCTGAGACAGAGAGAAATACAGTATTTGTTTTCTTTTGTTTTTGTTTTTTTTTTGCTTTTCAGTTCTGGCTTCTGTGGCACGTCTCTATCATCGCCTCACTGTGTTTATGAATATTTGAATAGTGCATTGGCGTGGATGCCTTTTACCCATGGTGAAATTCATCTGGTCATGGCTGAGCAAATACATTGTATGTGTATAACAGTGTGTGTGTGTGTGTGTGTGTGTGTGTGTGTCTGGATGTTAAAATGATCTCTTCTAACTGCTCTATATAAGATATAAGACATTCTCTATACTGCTTATCCTGAACAGGCTCATAGGCCTAGAGCCTATACCTGGGGACTCGGGGCATTAAGCGGGGTACATCCTGAATGGTGTGTCAGTCCATCGCAGGGCACACAAGCACACATACTATACTCAAACACCACAGGCAATTTGGAGACACCAATTAGACTACTCTGCACATCTTTGGACTGGGAGAGGAAACCGGAGTATCCAGAGGAAACCCTCTAAGCACAGGGGGAACATGCAAATTCATACACACGGCCATGAGAGGGGACTCAAACCCACAATCCTGGAGGTGCACGACCACAGTGCTAACCACTACACTACCATGCACACATTCAAAGCTTGAAGCTAGACTTCCATGTCTCCTTTTTATTTAAAAAAAATGTGTAGCCTTTGATATATACAGTCATTTCCAAAAGCAGAGAACTTTTCTTAAGAACTATGGGAGAGAGGCAAGCCATTTAAAATCTGACAAAAGAGGGAAAATCGATCAGAACCATTGCACAAGCATTGGACACTGGCAATACAACAATTTGAAATGTCCCGAAAAAAACACTACTGGTGTACTAACAACTCGCCTTTGAACAAGTTGGCTGAGGAAAACAACATCAGTTCACGAGAGGGAAAAAAAAAAGAAGAAAAAGGTGACATCACCAACAATTCCACAGTTACACAATCCACCATTCGAAGAAATCTAGAGAAACAATTCTTTTCTGCCAGTTTACAGTGAAATGCATCCACTGTAATTGAAACAAACTTCATCTATCTTCAGGCCCAACACAACAAAGGACTTCATACAGTAGAGGGAGAAATGGAAGGTTTTAGACTGGCCAAGTTAATCACCAGACCTTAACCCAACTGAGAATGTATTTCACCTACTGAAGAGGAGACAAAAGAATCTGCAATACAAGTCTGAGACAGCTTTAAAAGTAAAAGGAATGCAACAGCTTGGTAAAAGTAAGGGATATGAAATTAAATATTAGGTGCCTCTTACTTTAACTATCTGTTCCAATACATTTGCTCACCTAAAATTAGGTGGTATGACACGGAACGTAGTGTGTTCTACATTGTTTAACACAACAAATTATCAATTCAGTCAATCATGTCATTCAAATGGCTTCGAATTACGAATTTTCCGCAGATGCGAACGAAATGAGTCGCCCTCAACGGTTTCAATGAATCAGACTGGGAGCACAATAATGGAAAAAGTCTGGCCTGTAAAGTTGTCCTGATGGTGAATAATCCTAATTTCAAGACAGAGAGTTTACAGTGCGAAACGTTTCAGAGATAAAATGGCGTCTGGTCATGCGCGCAGTAAACACAATTTAGCGTTACCATGTCCCACTGTCCTACGAGGATAAACCCTTATCAAAATATTATTAAGAACACATTTCTATACTGTAGTTTCCTGATCAGTGGTATACAGTGGAACCTCGGATTGTGAGTAACGTGGTTTACGAGTGTTCCGCAAACCGAGCAAAGATTTTGAATACATTTTTAATCGGAAACCGAGCAAGTACTAGTTTACGAGCGCCGAGTATCATGTATCACGCGGATTACATGCGGAATTGGGTGGAATCGTCTCTCCTGCTAGGTCTTAGTGCTCGTCTCTTACTTGCATAATCAACATCTCCCTCTCTCTTTCAGCGTCTCTTATGTGTGTGCGTGCGCGTAATTTGACACACACACACACACACACGCAAACACCTTGACACACGCACAGACGCTCTCTTGCTTTTTCTCCCCCTCCCCGGCTTCACAAACGCACAGAAACTCTGCTCTGTCGCGATTCTTTTCAAAGGTAAGGTGCTGGTTCATTTGTTTTGTTTTTGTTCTTTTACTTTACAGCAGTGATTCCCCTAGTATGCGCTCACGCCAGTGTCAGAGAGATTTCTTTTCTTTCCGTTAAAACGGTGTTTCCGCTGTGTTTGTGTTTGTTGTGAAACTTAAAAAGTGATTCTGTTAGTATGCGCTCATGTGAGTGTCAAAGAGATTTCTTTTTTGGTACAGCTCTGAGATCTCATATGAATTCTAGTGCCTGTGTGTGTGTGTGTGTGTGTGTGTGTGCGTGTGTCTGTCACAGAAATCTTGTCCAGGAAAACAAGAATTTCGGGGATGTTGGCTTTTCTAGCCCCCAATACACACACAGACACACACACGCATTCACGCACATGCACACACACACACACACACACACACACACACACACACGGCACCTGCGCGCACCAACTGAAACACTTATCTGTCTGGATTTATTTGTACTTTTTTTTTTTAAGGTAAATGCAGATTAATTTCTTTTATTTTTTATTTTATACATTGTATTCATTATTTTTATGTATTTAATTTAATTTGAGTTTTCATTATTTCTTATGGGAAAACGATGATTTGGTTTACGAGTGTTTTGGAACACAAGCCCACTTCCAGAAGGAATTGTGCTCGTAATCCACAGTTCTACTGTAATCTGTTTTAACATCAGTGCTTCCTGCACAAAAAAAGTTATTATCCTCCAAAATAAATATGCACTCGTTAAATATGTCCCTAAAGTGTTTCTCTCAGTCTCACCCAGAGGCATGCCAATGCCGTAACCCTTGGTGTCCAGCAGGCCTCCAATCTGTGTGAGATTACAGTTGAGACTCCGATGGTACTCATTCATAGTGCTCTCCAGCAGAAAGGCGTATTTGGAGTTCAGGACACGGGCGATGCCTTCCTCCGTGCTTTTCACGAACACACTGGGCTGCTTGGAGTACATGTAGTTCCACATCCGCTGATATGTCTGATAACGTGAGTTCTGGAACAAAGACAGAAATGAAGAGTAACTGAGATGGACATTTGTACTGCATGGTTTCAGCAGCTCTGCACTTCTTGCACGTCTCTTAGCTGGTTGAGACAGGATACATGGGAACCTTCTACGGCAGGTCTTTGCCCTTGTAAAGAGGAAGGGCTAACTGATTTTCTTCATACTGTACGACACATATATATGGTATATGGTTCTATCATGGTGCATATTGTAATTGCTAGCAGATTTAGCAGTACGCGTACTATAGTATGGTATCATGGAACACATAATGTTCGAGGATACGTTCATATACTGTACATGTCATGGTGTATAGCTACCTGTGCTATATCATATCAGTATACAGTAGTATGTATCTTCATATGTAATATTGGTTCAGCATGTACAGTACAAACAAACCATATTAGATACTTGCTGAAGTTTGGTAGTCACCGTGGTACCCAATAATTACTGTACCATGATATTCACCAAATGAATGTGGTACACACCAAAATACTACCACGGTACTCACTGCAGTGCTAAAGGACATATCCTGGTTTTAAAAAAAAAAATCTTATGGGAATCAATCACAATTATAATTATGACACATCTGTTTTCACTCAAATTACATCAACACAAGACAGAGACAGCTAAATGACACTGACCTTCAGTGAGCGTTCATTCTTGTAGTAATAACATTTCATCATACAGACTGCATTCTCCTTTTATAGCGCACCACTTCTTTTGTCCTAATTAACTGGGTAGGCTTATCTGCTCATTTAAAAGGTAATTATTTTATGGATTTGGTTTGGATTGTATTCTATCAATTCATTAGTATGAACTGAGTGGGTTTCACAAAAGGTTCAAGAAATCTGTGTATGTAATTGAAATAAATTTGTAAAGATAATTATATGATTTGAAGCCTATTAACTGCGGGTCGCATTAGTTAGCCGACTACAACATGTTGTGAACTTACTGGATTTTCATAAATGTCACGTTTGTGTGGGGGGGTTTGTGTGTGCGTTTGTAAACGGTGTCTAAGTACATTCATTTAATTCCGCTTGATATTTAAGACAGTATGCTTCATTTATTCAGTTGTGTATTGTAAAAGGAAAAAAATCCATGCTTGATGTTCTTTTTCCATCATACTATATAAGAAGATTTCTTCCCCTGGCTTGCTGCTCAGCTTTGATGTTTTCTGAAGGGGCGTGGCTCTGCAGCAACTCATTTACATAGACACTGAAATGGCACACTTGGAAGAGGAGTAAAACAGAATGAGTTTGAGGTATGAAAAAAAAAAATGCATTATCTATAAGATATTTCAGCTGGAGCATCATCGGACACTTTCTAGGGGAGCCCTGAGATCTATATTAACTTGTTAAAGAAATAGTCAAATATTTTTAAACTGTTGTTGTTGTTTTTTTAATCCGTTTGTTTCCATCTTATTCATGCATGTGTGCTGGCTGAAGAAGTTACTGAACAGAAGTTCACTGTAGTAAATTAGATTAGAACTGAGCTGTTCCAAATGAAATAAAATTTTACTTCATCTCAATGCCAGGCATTGAATGCCAGTTTGCAGTTAGGCCAAAACCACAAGTCATCTGGGTACAAGAAAATAGTTAGTGTGATTGCTCGAGCAATCGTCCTAAGTTTTAGTCTTTATTATTATATTTATCTTTATTCGCCACATATTTGGCGCCGCGTCTACTCCTAGCACTTTTGAAATATCGACAATGCCCGATGTCTGGTGTGTTTGCGGATCCCATGTGGTCCTGGTGCTAAAATGATTGCAGTGGTGCCTGTCTTTCTTTTTCTCCATCAAAATGAACGGCCGAGCATTCAGCATTTATGACCTTCCTCTCCCCGCCAGCTGTACAGCGTTCTGAGCCGAACACCTCGCTCTTCGCATTTGATTGCAGACTTGCGTCTCAAGTTCATAAATGAAAATGTGTTTCATTCGTGATCAGAGACAACGACACAAACAAACACAGAATGTCACGCCCTGACAGCGGTAAACAAGACCTGTTACCAAGCGCACCGAGCCAAGAGTGACTCAAACGAACAAACAAAATACAACACTACTTCAAACACCGGCATATGCCAATCCAAACAGAGAACTGCTCTGACACACGGCTGGCATAAGGACAGCGAGGAGAGCACATGAACGAGATTGTTTGATTTCAAACGTTCACATTTTTCATACCATGAAGAAGGTCATGGTACTCCCACCATGTATGGTGCCATACTGAATGTTGGTTTGGTCTGCCAGGTCATCGGGTGACTCGATGGGGACCTCCATCCTCTGCACGGTCAGAAACGCAGCCAGATTGGCAGTGTACGAGGAGATGATAATCAGAGTGAATGCCCACCTGAGCGGAAAAGAAATTGAGAGAGAGAAATATTTATGAAAGCATGAATGATTAGAAGGCAACACAATGTTGACCTTCATTATGCCTGACTATGTTATTATAATTAACATTTATAACATTTAACCTTCGCTACGCTAAAACTCTGATTGGAAGGAATTAATTAAACCACACACACACACACACACACACACACACACACACACACACACACACACACACACACACACACAAACTAACCAGACTCCGCTAACACAGCGTGTAGACAGAGCTTTCGGCATGATTTCCGAGCCCTGCTGCATGAAGCCTCCCACTGGAAACCACAGACTGTTCCCCAGTGTGTACTGGTTCTCCAGCAGGTCCCGGCGTTCGCGCAAGCACGGGTGAGGGTTATACCACTCATAGGGGCTTAGCCTAGGATGCACACAGAGAATGTGATTTATATATGAATATATTGTTCTTTTCTATATTCCCAAGCCACCCATGAGTAAACATAATGCTTAAAACGGAGCCGGAGTCTGGCAGGTCTCTTTTTTTCATCACTCTGTTATATAGCTGCCTGTTTTTTTTTTTTTTTTTTTGTTTTTTTACACGATGAGGGCATTTGATCGACAGTGCAAATGACTAGCCACAGACCGTTAATTTTGTGTGACAGATATATTCAGTTAGTTGTGGCTGGTTAAATGTGCAATAAAGGTAAGATGGTCCACAGGCAGAGTGTCTGAGGCTGAGGCTCGTGATTGACTGACTGGGCTTCGCAGTAAAGCAACTGATTGTAAGCGTTTTTAAAGCGTATTTTACACACATTAGATATTAAATCATAGATATTCGATAACAGATATTAGATATAGCTGTGCTTGGCTCTGAGACACACCACACAAACGGTGTGCTGAGTGCTGGAGGTCACAAAACACATAAACAACTATCTCTGATTATGAGTCGGGGTATGTGTGAGCAAGTGTGGGTGGGTGTCTGTACCGGGCAGCGAGGAACAGCACGCAGCTGACAGCCAGGTAAGCCAACAGCATGAAAAGCCAAACGGCTGGAGAGAAAGGATCTAGGAATGAGAAATAGCCTGGCTTTCGCCCCTAAGACACAAGGGAGAGGAATAAACACAAATAAAAATGAAGCTCAAATACTGTGTATACTGTACTGTATATACCTCTCAGCTAAGCGTTGTTCAGTGCACTAGTACAGCAGTATATGCATAAGCTTAATCATACAACATTAAGTTCTGACCAAGTAATATGATTTGAAGAGACGCGTTCCATGATTGGGGATAATAGAGCATGACAGCACTGTGATGTACAGTATATGTATCACACTCAGGTGATCTGATACTCGCAGTAATGAAAAGAGGGAAGAGCAGCTGTTTGCCAAACCCTTATTCACGGAAACCCTTCCAGCAAGAAAACACATCTGGTAACGTGATGTCAGACCGAACTTTGTGACCGAAGTTCGCTAGTTAGCTACAAAGTTAGCTACATAGTTAGCTAGTTAGCTACAAAGCTAACTAGCTTCTAATGTAAGGCTAAATCCAAAATCCCTCTCTAGCACCTGATCAAGGGCACTACTCGCTGTGTGGAACAAGTGATTGTACATCCTAAAGTTTTTCATTTTAGCTAATGTGGGATTCAACCCTGGAACCCAAGTGTTAGCTGATTAGCTTTATTTTTAGAAATCTTTAAAGTAAATTAGTTTATTAGGACTGTCCAACACCTTCATGTTTAATTTTCCTCATCTTTTAACTATGTTGTATACTATACTGTAGGTAAGAATTTAATACTCCATTCATCCCTGTTAATTACGCTAACTGACGGACGCTAACTGACGGTCGCTAACTGTCGGTCACCAGCTCTGCCAGTCGTAGTGAGGTGCTTCCAGAAAGATATGTGTTGATGGAGCAACATAACTTTTGAAATAAATGAACAAACAAATCATAATCAGTTGATAATGATTGGTGTTGGTGGAACAGTGATCTAAGGAATATTAATATTAACTTTTGGTTGTGCTGTTGTACTGAATATCAGCATGGCTGTGATATTTTCACTTCTTATCCCGAGCCCCCGTGCTGATATTCAATACAACACCACTTCATCTTGTGTGATGTTGCGTAAATAATACACACTGTACAGTGAATACCATTTTCATGACAATTAAAGCACATTAAGGTGCTTTAATGACAAAGCCGTCATAAACTCTATCTCTAATGTCACTGGCAAATCTGTTTACAGCTACACCGCAGATTCCCAGGTAGGCAGACGCACGGCCACCCCCACGTGTGGTTGCTAGGCGACGCCACCGAGGAGGTAATCAGAAGAGATGCGTGACACCTGGGCACGCACCTATACACAGTACACCGCTAGATACCGAATGTGGTGTGTGGACATTTAGGTACTGCAGCACCAGGTACTGTATAGAGCGAGTCGGTCTGGCATAGGGACCAAGAGCATGTGAAAAAGAGAGAGGAGTATGTCGAAAAGAAAAAGAGTGTCTTGAAAAGAACAGAGAAAAGAGTGTGTTGAAAGAAAGAAAGAAAGAAAGAAAGGTGGAAAGAAGTGTATAAAAGATGAGAAAAGTCGTGGTTAAAGAAAATTGAAACTGGAAATGTTGAAATAAAATCTTTAAAAGCAAAGAAAGAAGTTGCATTTAAAAACAGGTGGAAAAAAGTGTTTAGAAGAAAAGAAAGAAAATCTCCCGAACAGTTGCGTAATCACTCCTGCGGTCTACCGCTCCTCCATCTCCCCCTGCGTCGGGCTCCTACTCACTACACACTGATCTTGGCTGCCACTGACATCTGCCATGCCGCCACACATAACAATATCATAACCCATATAAACAGGAATGCCTGGTTATTCAAACAGGCATCGTCGGTATCCTAAGTAACACTGATTGTAGCCGACCATATGCTTATGTTTTATAGCCTGTTTATCTTTTATCCATTTCCTCTATACACTGACCTCCCAGATGCACCTGCCTTTAGTAATCCACTTATACGGAGCTTCATTAGAAAGCAGTTAATAAGTTCCTTATTTAATAATGATACAATATCCTGTATCATTCTGTTGCAGTCATGGTTATTAAAGTGCAATAAATGATTTAAAACTCCATACATCAAAATCTTTTTACCTGGAAAATAATGAAGATGTAACAGGTGAGTCTGCCGAATGAGTCATTTGAAGCCTGAACGAAACTAAGCGCCTTGAAACTAAGGGATGCTCTGCACATCGTCTTTGCCCTGCCATGCACATGGTAACACTGGCTGTGTAGCGTATACTGCATAGACTGTGAAGGTTTTCAATATATTTATATATTTGTGTTAATTTGTATTTTCTCTGACATTTACAGTGTGTTTCGATTTTAATAACTTATAACATCATAATTACACATCCGATTAAAGAGTAAGAAACTTGATGACTAGACTAATGGCACACATGTCGGTATGCAACACTTAAGCACACAATTATTTTAATTAAGTGACTTTAACAATTCATAAGAGTTTAATGGAAGTATTGAAATACATACAGCAAAAATGTCACCTGATTCATAGTAGCCAACTGGTGCATGTTTCATAGAGAATGAAACATATACTGTACACTATTATTATTATTATTATTATTATTATTATTGAAACATTACACTGGCCAAAAATAGTCACAATATCGTAAGGGTCAAATCATTGGGCTGCATCAAACAAAAAAAACAACTAAAGCGATCTGAAATAATTTCACTGTGCTGTGAAGGACATGTGACAAATAATTGATTATTATTATTAGAATTAAATTATGGAACTGAATTAAGATTGATGGGCACATCAGGGAAAGAAGGGAAGCACATGAATAGATGCACTCATCATGCACAGTGCCTGCAGTACATGCCTCAAAGGCAGTTTCATAATCTGGGGTTCCTTCAGTTGGTCAGCAAGATGATTTGGAAATAAAATGACGTCGACTGATGATCTATATAATTTTCACACATGAACTGGCCACCACATTGTGAGCTGTAATGAAAGCTAAATATGACTGAATGAAATCGTTGAGTATGAACCTAAGCCAGTCAGTGCATATTAATGAATTCATTGTAGCACTTATAAAGCCTTGCAAGGATTACTTCTATAATAGTCCTACATATACCTTAAGCTTCATTCATACAGCACTCCTTTTGGAAATACTACATCAACATGCCTGCGTCAAAGGAATATGTCTATTTATGGCTTTGCTTTTTCTCACCAGTAGAGGGAATATTTATCATCAGCAGAAACAGCTGAGTTAAAACAAGGGATTGTCTCTGATTGCCGGCACATAAACCTTTATATAACTTACTATATGAACTCGGTAAAGAATACTGATGCCCAGGGTCATGAAGGGTTTGGAGAAATCGATGACTTTCTCGCGCTCAGAGGTGATGGTGAAAGCAGCTACAGCTAAATCTGCCTTCTGCTCCAGATAAAGAGAAAGAAGGAGAGAACATTGGAAAGGTCAGTAGTGTGACGGG
>QMIH01000347.1:431325-465071 GCA_003987875.1 Clarias batrachus | reverse complement strand
GGGGGGGCATAAAAAATTAGGTAAGTTAAATCCAGAAACAAAATGTGCGTGTGTGTGTGTGTGGACTTACTCTGTTGATAAGTTCCCCCACCATGCCAGTCCAGGAACCGTTGGGCTCTGGAGCTCCGTACAGACCGTCATCTACCAGTTTGATTCGGAAGGTGAACTTCAGAATGTCTGACAATTCCTTCAGCATGTCCACACAGAAGCCCTCGTACTGCTCGTTCCCTTCTAGTTCCTGGTAATTTGCTTTCCTCATGACATACGGGTTCTCCTGTGTTCACACACACACATAGAGTGTTAAATTAAAGAACCTTGAAACATGTAATGTACATTTACTTTTTTTTTTTTTTTTTACACAGTGACTAGACCTCACCAGTATGGTCGTGACGATGAGGGTCTTGTTGGCCAAAGTTTCAGAGACATTGATGTCCAGACTGGTGGAGTTCATAACCAGGGTGTTGTTCGAATACCAGATACCAATCTAATACATAGACACCGAACAAAACTCCGTTATCCAAAAAAAAACCATTATTCTGTATAAAGATAAGAACTGTGTGTGGGAAGCAATCTGAATGTGAATGTGAATGTGTGTTACCTGTTTGTGGCCTGATTTATGCTTCTCCAGGATATGCAGGGTGTAGTTGGTTCTCTGACCTTTGCTGTTAAACTCAACACGGCCTGTTAAACCATCATACTCCACCTGAGAGCACAGAGGCGAGAAAGAAAAGCCAAAAGCATTGGCAACAGTGAGATGAACTACATTTTATCACTCCCAGCTCCAGACGCCTCTTGCAGTAGATATAGTGTATTATCGAGTTCTGGTTTTAGGCAAGTTGGGAGCTGTGAGAAACCAAGAATGTGGACCATTTTGGGCCTCCAGAGAAATGATTTACCCAAAACAGGCCTAGAGAAAGAAGAAAAACAACCAGCTATTTATAAACTGTAGGCACATTTTTACACAATTACTAGTTCGGGCTGCACTGTAATATACGCTCCGTTATCTCATTAGATCACATAAGTGATGCAAACTATGAAGGGAATCCATTATTTTAAAGGATCGTTCCGCTTTGTTTTTGTTTTTTTTAAAGTCTGGCTTAAATCAGAATTGTGGTGCATATCCATACTGGAGGTCCTTATAAATGTTCATGTTCTGCACACTAACAATTAAGTTTGTTACTAAGTAATTAATTCTCTTTCAATCTTTTCTTTCCCCAGAAATATCTGCATGAGAAAAGAAAAGAGTTCAATCTTTACTGAACACACCGTAACGTTAAAGTCCCAGCTTAACTCTGAAATGCTTTTTTGCACAGAAATGGGATTGTGGAATTTGACCCAAATACTTACATTATACTCTATGTATATATGGGTGACAAACCTCATGGTCGGTGTGCAGAGCAGGAATATTCATAACAACCAAGACCTGACGTACTTACAGCACTAGGACAAAACGGCACACACTCCAAGATTTCATTGCCCGCCTTTTGCTTTGCTTCTGACGCTCCTTGAAACCACACAATCACAATCTGAATCCTGGAATACTGTATGTCCGTGCCATCAGGGGGGAAGTACATTGATGTGATAACCTGGTCGTTCAGGACATTCAGGTTATCAGTTGACTTCATTTTATTGCCATGTAATATTGCTGAGGCCACTGAAGCAACCTCAGATCATAACACCAGGCTTGTACATTGGGCAGTATGTATGATGTGTGCATCGCTTCATGCACTTCCCTTTTACCCTGATGCCCCCATCACTCTGGAATAAGGTCTCTCCGAACTCATCAGCCCACATGACCTTTTTCCATTTCTCCAATTTTTTTTTTTTACCATGCATCTTCATAAATCATTTAAGTGACGCAAGTTGCACAGTTCTTAACCAAACTACTTAGTGCTTTCAGTACTTGATGCAGGCAAATAATTTGACTCTTCTGAAGTGGTGAACGTTTTTATTGTTTTTATTTATTATTTTGCTTCTTTTCAATCAAGTTTTTTTTTCAATCAGAATTTTGTTTCCACCAAGACATGTGGCACAAGCTACATGCATATATTCAAACTGCTTGCACACACACGGTAGGGAGAGATGTAATACACTCGGAGTATAGCGCTATCCACTCCTTCCGCTTGCATGTACTCACAGACGCCCATGATTGGCTAGCGTTGTCATGATTGATGTGGGAGCGCTAGTGCCCATATCCCCCCAACCCCCCCACTCCAAAAGAGCTCAGCCAATCAGCATTCAGAAGGCTCCATGGATACAGCACCAGCCAGGATTCAAACTTCAATCTTTGGTTGAAAGGCAAGCTTGTTATCACTGCGATATTTGGGGTGGGAGGGGCTGGGGGCCTTTCACCTCACTTTTGATCTAAAGCAGGCTTTAAAAAAAAAAAAAACGAACCATCCTTTTAAGCATGCAACAAAAACACAGCAAGACATTGAACATGAATTGAAGCTGTTCTTCAGTTTTTGCTTAGTTACACACAGATTACACTGGCACAAATGTAGTTTAAAAATGCCATAACTACAGTGCCATTAAATCAAAATACAATGACTGTGAAAATGCAACAGCAAACCCAGACACACATCATTAACTCGATACAGGAAGGCTAGGTCCATATTAAACATCACACTCCTGTTGGCTACAGAGCAACTCAGTCTGAGAGACCAAGGAACACAGACAGCCAGAAAATCTTTAAAACAGAAGCAAATATGAACCTCAGTTCATCTACTGACTCCCTTATTCCTGCTTATTTTCATCATGCGTGTTCATATGATGGAATCTTAGATACGCTGACTATATCGCATGGCAATATTACTGTAAAAGCAGGCGCGTGCCGAAATCCTGCATAAAGAAATCAGCATTATTCAGAAGAAAGAATTAGTCCTCACTATAATAATAATAACATACACAAATAACTTCGCATTAAAGTCATTTAAATAACAGCCTGGAAATGTTCTGTTCCTGTTCCTTTTAATAGTCATGCATCGTGTTCCATCAGCAACCAGCATGTGATGTTTAATAAGCACCTACAGGCTCCATTTCGACTTAGTTGTAAATGTGTCTCTTGCATTTACTCTTTGTAAATGTATTTTGGCACTTACAGGTCAGCGAAACACTATTTTTAAATGCGGCTCGAGGATTGCACAAAAACTACAATACATTCACTGTTTGGTTTTGTTTTTGAAATTACATACTCCGCAGTAAAAAAAAAAAAAAAAGTACAAAAAAAAAAAAAGTTTCCTAGAACTACAGCCTGGGAACTAGAATCTAGTTTTTTTCTGGTGGAAATGCTTCTGAAAGCCCTCAGTAGTAGAAACATGCCCGAAGGAAATCTGCACACACACACACACACACACACACACCACACACTAACCATGCGCAGGTAGTTCATGAGGCTGGTCCCATGCTGCCAGATCTGTGGGGAGGAGCAACTTAAGGGTTTCACTCCAATTTCCTGACTTCTGTTCAGCTCCTGGACAGCGCTCGCCACCACATGGACGGCATCGAACAGCAAAGCTGAAGACAGCTAGACACAGCAGGTAGAAAGAAGTTAAATGTGCTATTTGCATGTTTCTACAGTATGTTTCGTTTTGATAAGGGTATAATTCTCTGAAGGTTGTGACATTTGGCTATTTTTTTTAACAGTAGTATTAAAAACTAAAACAGTCAACAGGTTTCATTTTGCTTACTGAGGTTAATAGAAGGCCTGGATTTAGATGCAATTATAGCTTTAATTATCATCGTGTATGTCTCACCGCTGGTCCTGGGTATGGGTTAAGGTCACAGCCTTCTCTCCACGACAGGTTGAGGCTCCGGATAAACTCCAGGTAAAATGGATGAGTGGTGTTGAACATAGAGAAGCCAACGATGTTGGAGTGTTCATCAACCACATCATCCAACCACAGCAAAGGAAAGTCCTACATACACGCAGAGACACACACAGAGCCATGACATAATCGCCTACAGTATATGTCCTGGTGTCCATGCTTAATCTTGCCATTTTAATCATGAACCAATGTATTAGTTAATGTTAATTTACAGTATGTCTTCTTACTCAACACTCATCACGTGTACAATGTCACGTGGGGCCTGGAACCTATCCCAGGACAATTAGGGCACGTGGTGGGGTACACCCTGGACGGGGTGACAATCTATCACAGGGCACACATCCATGCATACACACATTCACACACTCCGGGCGATTTTGGGAACACCAATTAGCCTAATTTGCTTGTTTTGTGAAACCGGAGTACCCAAGCACGGAAGAACATGCAAACTCCATGCACACGGACCCAAGGCGGGAATCAAACTCAGACCCTGGAGGTGCGAGGCAACACTTCTAACTACTATTCCACCATGGCCGCCTATGTCTTCTTTATCAGAATTAAATAAGAGCTTTCAAAAAATAAAATAAATAAATATTTCGATTCAGTTGCACATTATACTAAAGGTGTTTCAATACCACAGGCATTTCAATTACAAAATGAAGCTGATGAATGAATAACCATGCGCATAACCATCAACAATAAAAAAAAATACAGATCCTTCTTACCATAGTGGTAAGAATGTACTTGTAAAATGCTGACGTCATCCCCAACTCAGACGCCTGGGACGGAAAAAAGAAAAAGAAGAGATTAAAGTGTAAAAAAAAAAAAAAGGAAGGTGAAACTAGAGAGAATCATTTCATCAGCAGGTTGAACCATACATATTCAGAGCTCTTCAAATCAACCAGAGTACAGGTACTTTTAAAGGGAACAGAACTGAATTACAGTAGCTGTAAATCAAAAAGGAGAGGGAGACGGGGAGAGGCAGGGTGAAAAAGAGAGAGAGAGACAGACAGAAAATGACTGATACGAACAAAAGGAAGCCGTCACCGAGCTCCATTTAAATGCATTAGTTTTCAGTAGTACAGCCACCAGGGGACAACCCGATCCGTGCGGTGCAACTCAAACCCATATCATTTTGTCAAGTAGGTTTTTTTTTTTTTGCGTGTGTGTGTGTGTGTGTGTGTGTGATGCTCATCATGATATACTGTAGCTTGCCAGCAAAACAGAAGCATTGCATTTCTTTTAAAAATGGGAGTTTTATGATTTATCTAGCTACAATTTAAAGGTGACACCAAAATGAAAAAGAAAATCTCCAAAATGATTTTTGTTACAAGTTTAAAGATTGCAGTTCGGCTGAGAAGTGTCTCTCACATATATGTACAGTATACAGTAAGAGACACAGATCAGCTACTGTATAACATTAAAACCTAAAGCATTAAGCCCATAAACAGCTCTAACCCCTGTGACACACTCTACCCACGAGACCTTTTGGGGTGTGCTGTGGTGTCTGGAACGAGGACATTTGCAGAGGAATTCTGTAAGGCGGGGTTTCCACGGATCAGACTTATATGTTTGCCGCATTCCGTAATCCGAATCCCGTAATTACCCAAGTCCGTGATCGAGTTTGGAAACCTTTGGGTTTCCCCATGTGTAGCAGACTGTGATGCTGTGAGTATCAGTACTGACTTTATTTTCAGCAATGTGTGTTATATTAGCTTTTGTGTTGAACCAGATCAGACAGGCTAGATTTAGCTCCCCACAGGCAGAAACGAGCCTTTAGTGGCCATGATCCTGTCACCAGTTTACTGGTATACAATAAATAGTCAGTGTTAACGTTATGGCGTGTTAATGTTAAGGCTGATCTGTGTGTAATGATAAGGTTATATCTTCGGTGGAGAGCAAATTTGCCTCATCCCAACTCTTTGTTCCGAGTTCATTCCGGTCTTTTTCACAATAACTGCAACTTTTATTTGAAAACATAAACCAGCCAAAGGGTTTCCTTTTTCTTCTCGAGCTTCAGGTTAAGTCTAGGCTGATGTGATGGCGTGGCATTAATTAGCGACGTTTATAATTATGTCCCCACAATGCTAGTCAAAAAAAGATTCTGTGTGTGTGTGTGTGTGTGTGTGTTGGGGGGACACTTAGGGGGGGGTTGTTGCTAAGTGTCTGTACCTTTTTCAGGATCAGGTATGACACAGAAGCATTAGCATCGATGATGATCGTAGCTATTTTATCATCACGGATCTCTTTGAGTAAAGACGTAGGATCGAGGTCATCATCCAGCATTCTGACAGACAGCGTTTCCCTGGAGATAAGAAAACGTCGCACCAGCTCCTCCAATCTCAGCAGACCTGTAAAGCAGGTGGGGTTAAAGATAGCACAAGGGAATGTGTGTGCATGCGTGTGTGTGTGTGTTTGTGTGCATTAAATGTAAATAAATGGCTGTTTTCTCATGGGAGTGTGTATGAAGAGAGAGAGAGAGAGAGAGAGCGAGAGAGAGGCAGTGAACCCGGTGCCAAACTTTAATTAGTTTGAGGGAGGAGAGAAATCAATGCACTCACTTACATGCTCTCATTCTCTCTCTCTCTCTCTCTCTCTCTCTCTCTCTCTCTCTCCCTAACTCCCCCAGCACTTCTTCATCCCCCCTTCCTGTATCTTCCTCTCACCCACTCACTGATTCCTGCAGCAACCCTTCCCAGATATATTCTCGGTGGATTTCACTGACTCTGTTTTTTGTGCATTAGTACTATTCATGCCATCTTTCAGCTTCTCTTTCTCTCTTTTCCCCGACAATGAAAACTGAAGGTGATGAACAGCAGAAAGTACAGTGACTAAATCCTAACAGTTAACAAAGCAAGTACTCTGAGGTCAGACTCCACTATTTGCAATCATTAGATTCTTGTCCGGAGAAATTCTGTCCTTATTTACTCATTATTACCTGCCCTCGTTCCATTAGCCAAATTCTGTTACGACGATGGAACCCTTTCTGGTTCGTCCCAAAGCCCTTCCATATATCACAATCAATCCATTGCTGGGTCGCGGCTAACATTCTTTCCCTCTTTCTTGAACCTTTCGCTGACTAAAAAGGAAATAATTTATAATACTACCTGAATCGTATGCTTTTTAGCTGAAGAACTGAATAATAAGCCTAAGAAGAAGTGTCTAAAAATAGCACACCTCCCTTAGTCACAATTCACCTATGAAAATAATAAAGGGCAATAACAATGTCACTGGATTATGGATTATAGGTTTACTAAAGGCTAAAGAGCAAGTGCAGCAAGAAAAAGAAAGAAGCATTTTTTTTTTTTTAATGGATTACTTGGTGTGCCTCCTACTGCTTTATCCTCAAACTTCAATTGTTCTCAGAAACGTGCCTCAAAGGTCAGCTCTACAATTTCCTTACAAATCACGCAAGACCTTTTTCATCAAACCTACAATCCTGGAAAAAAAGTATTCCCACAGTCTTTACGGAATGACTCCATATATAATTTCACAGGTGCGTGTGTCCGAGAGGTGGCCATCTTGTGGTCGGACTCGGCGCTGTTAAATCGGATGTATAATGGCTCCCCTCTCGTGTGCCCGTTCGCACTAACAGATGCAGCCAGACAGAGAGATCAAATCGAGTGTGCAGAATCAGAGGTGATCACGAGCGTGTCCAATCAGAGGGCAGAATAATGACTGGGTTGTAATGAGAAATAAATGAACATATTCTCATTAATTAACAACTGTGCATCTCTCTCTCTCTCTCTCACACATACGGAATCGCACACAAAACCAATATATACACAGCACAAAGCGGATGTGCCGAGCGAGGTCCGCTGGCCTGTCTCTCCATCTCCTGCCACCATTTTAAATGAGCTTGATGAGTGGCAAGTTGCACCTACTCTGCTGCCATGGCAACCACAGTGCAGCCAACTAGGTCAGAGCCAAGCCGTGTGAATTGACGATCTCGCACATGCTCACACTTGCTTAACTGTATATATATATATATATATATATAGCGAGATATATAAAATGCACTTAATGTACATATTTCCAGGCTGGTACACAACACAGAGTGATACTTAATCAGAGCGGAAGGCGATACACTCCTGCGCAGAGACGTTCCTCTACTCTGAAGGGATGGATGGAATATATGACCGAGCTTTCAGGGTTCTATATTCACACTGATTCATTTATGGATACTAAAGTTAATTAAGGAACATCTTATTGTGACGCATTAATTATTCAGGCCAGAATCTTGAGAGTCTGTACTCGCTTTACATGAAATATTTTTTCAAAAGCTGAGTAGCCATACAATCCCTGCGGTGACTCATTTGGAAAGGCACTTTGACATGTGTGGAGCTCCTGGGCAGGTCATACACACTGATGGCGGGAGCAAAGATCAAAGACTCACACTCGGCCTTGGCACAGACCAGACTGGCTGATGGGTAGCTGAAAGAGCGTAGGATGGCGCCCACGGCCAAGCTCAGATCCTCGTTGCTAGGATACAACGTGACGGACGCGAAACGCAGGTAAGGCAGCCGTGGAGTCTCCTCAGGACCGATCTTCACATGAGGGATCTGAGCAAGAGAGAGACAAGAAAAAAAGAGATGTTTGTTCAGAATCAGTGCGAAATACTAAAAACTATACTGGGATCCATCGTACTATACTTACAGTACATCCTGTTCGGGAAGGACGAGGAGCGTTCAAGTCAAACAGGGACTTTGGAGAGACATTTAGAGACATTTACATTAGCAGAGTACAGTAAAGAGACTCTTAGCCACAGAAAAGGTGGCTCGGAGCCCACCGTGATCGTTCTCGTGAACGTTCAGTGAGTGCAACGCCTGATTGCTGAAAAATCGACAGATAACTTGTCACCAACTTGTGAAAGGATCTCATCTGTCTGTGGGAACTGTTCACCACTTTGTATAATACGACTTGCACGTTGCAGGACCTTGGCTGGAATTATGAATTATTGCCACGTCCCCACTACAGTCCCGATCTCACTCTAAGAGATTTTCACACGTATTGAAGATGTTCCTGGGAGGCCAGTATTTCTGGCTTTTCAGATCGTGGCTTCAGCGTCGTCAGAACGATTTCTACCTTGTGAAGTGCATTAGTGTAGAAAGGAATTATACGGAGAAATAAAGGTAGTCTTTACTCTCATGGCTGTGTTCTGCGCAATCTAAAGTGTCTGTTTGACTTGAACACCACCTCAAATTTGCAATCAACTCACCTCCTTTTCCCCACAGATGTGACTGACAGTAGAACCCGAGGCAGGACTGGAGGCGGGGCCAATCACAGCAACCACACCCTTAGGCAGAATCTGGCACACTGAAAATATCAAAAAATGTAAAAAAAAAATAAAAATCTCTAGGTCTCTTTTTCCTCAGGCCTTTTTTTCCCCCCACTCACTTCACTTCTTTTCTTTTTGAATAAGGCCAACTCATACTGATAGATAGAGCTGCCCAATACACTTATAGTGATATATTTCATTCCTAATTCCCTTTTACTCAGTGTTTTTGAGTGTGGATGGGACTGTTGATGGGACTTACTAGTGTCTGTGGTTTCGTACTGAGAGTCCTTCTGGAGCTCGAAGACTTCTACGTCGACGCGAGCACGAGCCGGTCCCTCCAGCACGCTGTTGATGTTCTCCCGTGCTAAAGCTAGAGCCAAGCGCTCTCCGCGGCCACAGGCGGAGCGGTCATCCAAAATCGCCGCTGAGCAGTAGGAAGTAGGTGCAGAGCAATGAGAGAGAGAGAGAGAGAGAGAGAGAGAGAGAGAGAGAGAGAGAAGTTTACTCTGCCTCTCAAGGGCCAACTCCGAAAGGTCATGGCAGAAAATTCTGTGCTTAATGTGGTGGCAGTAAGAGCGGCCAAGCAAAGGCCAAAGGCAAAGTGTGGCTTTGGCTGAACAAAGCGGATATTTAAAAGACCCCTGCCTGGTGACTCAGATGAAGTGAAGGACAACATTTTTTGTCCATCCTGTTCTGAGACAAACTCAAATTTCCAGCTGCAGCATCACTATTCTATACCGCCGGCTCTAAAAAAAAAAGCACCGTTGTCAAATTTTATTCTTCAACTGCGATAAAAATGATTCATTACAGAACATTCTCACATAGTTGGTACCCATTACAAACATCTCCAGCACCTAAATCCCCATAATTTAATCCCCACGCATAATATAATCTGTTTAGGATTAAATATTTAAATCCCCGTCATCGTGAAGGTGCGGCGACTCACCCATTCGCACAGATGACAGGAGAGGGGTCTGGCTGAGAGAACAAGGCGGCATGTTAAGCACAGTAACTAGCAGGAAGTGGACGTGAATCGACAGCAGCACTGCTGGCAGTTCCGGCATCTTCTACTGCTCCTCATGGAGACGCCGTCTGCTGCCTAGAGCACCCCCTGTAAAACAGGTGAGGAGACTTTTTAAGATTAAAAAACAAAAATACATTTAAAAAAAAAAAAAAAAATGCATGCATTATTCCTCACACAGTTGAGCTGCCTATAGCACCCCCTAGAGGACACGTGTTAAAAGTGAAAGCCTAAAGACACATCCTGTTTATAGCACACGTAGACATAATCTGCAGCCTAGGGCATGGCAATGTGTTAAGGATATTTACACACACAGTTAGTTATACTGCCTAGAGCTCAGAATACTTCCATACAGATTGCAATTCTTTCTCACATCTGCTCAGCAATCATACAAGTGTCCGGACGGGAAAAAAAAAAAAAAAAAGAAAGAAAGAAAAATCTGTCAGGACTTCCCTTAAAGCCAAGTGCACAAATTAAAGCAAATTTACATTTCATTTGAATTTAATTTGTGTTCACAGAGCAGTAGCTGGTCCGTATTTACATGCAAGTGTAACTTGAGAATCTGAGTGCTTATAACGGCAGCATATTGCTAATGTAGTTGGTGCATATTCTTGCTTAACTATGAAAGCTGAAAATGAACCCTAAGGTTGTTCTTATAGTCTGGTGTCGTTAACACATAATAACATTCACTCACTCACTCGTCTATATGGTTTTATCCTGTAAACAGGGTCATGATGGGCCTGGAGACTATCCCAGGACACTTAGGGCACAAGGGGTGCCAATCCATCGCAGGACACACACACACACACACATGCACACGCTCACTCACACACTAGAGGCAATTTGGGAACGCCAATTAGCCTAATCTGCATGTTTTTGGACTGTGGGAGGAAACCGGAGTCCCTGGATGAAACCCGCCAAGCACGAGAAGATCATGCAAACTCCATGCACACAGACCCAAGACTCGGAACACGGAGGTGCAGGGCGACAGTGTTAAAATAGTCAACAGATGGAGTTATTGTTTAGTACAAGGAAAGATGTCACTGTGCTTAGCTGTAAAGAGGGGAAGAGGAGCTGAGTTTTGATTAGATACAGTACATTTAGGCATTTGGCAGATGCCCGTATCCAAAGTGACTTACATTTGTATTTCATTATACTGTACATCTGAGCAGTTACCAACACTGTATCAGCTATATATTCATCAACATATTCATTGCAACCCAACCCACATTTTTTAAAACTACTGTGATTTTCTCAAGTTATGAATGGCCAATGGCCATAATGCATTTTAACAAGGAACCTTCCTACAGTCCACGTCTCTATGGTATGATATTTAATAGTACTGACAGATAGCAGTTGTATTTAAAAGTCCATGAATGCTGTCGGTAAATAGAAATTATTTTCTATTTACTATAAATTATTAGTAATCTTTTGGATTGCAAACAGGTCTCTTTTGATTCGCACACCAGGGCAAATACCTTTTACAATTAATGTAATTACAAACTCTGATGCTGAATAGTGATTGCAATACACAAAATACCAGACATTCCAACACTATGTATGTATTCCAACACAACAACTACTAATAACATATTTTAATTAAGTTAAGCCTTTTGTCAAATATACATTACTGCACAGTGAAATTCATTCTCTGCATATCGGGGTCAGTGCGCAGCCATGGTATGGGTAGCAGGTAGGATTAAGCGCCTCGCTCAAGGGCCCAACAGCAGCAACCTGGCTGAGCTGCGGCTCGATCCGAAAACCTTCCGTTCAGAGCCTTAACACACTGAGCCACCACACCCTACAGTCTCACAGTCTCTAGCTGGCATCCAGAGCCCTAATGTATGCAATACATCTTAATAACTAGATTTTCATAACTGCTATATTATTGAGTTTATCCACTTTTTTTTTTTTTTTTTTTACTTTAATGGCTGTGTGTACTCGACCAGTCATGGACTTTACAAGTTTGTATAAAACCTTATGATCCATTTTAGATTAAATCTGGACATATACTTCAGTAGAAGAAATTAGGCTTGAGGCAAATGGGACCTTTGGCGCAAAGCAGCTAACATGCTTAATATCACAAATTAACTTAGATTTAAATTAGTGCAGAAAATCTAATCAACTAACTGAACATGTTCTTTGTCATTTTAAATGAAAAAAAAAAAAAAAAAAACAGTTTGGCTTCAGACTTTTGGACCCCACTGCGTAAGTGTGTGCATTCATAATATACTGTATAGCATAATCTATTATACAGTATATACTGTACCGTATGTCGAGTATAAGATGGCTATCCTAATTTGTATGACCTCAAATAAATAATGATGGTCAAAACAATACAGCCCTGTGTAAAGCACTCGTGCACATATGCAATGCAATCAGCGATGACATTATAATGGAGAACCCTTTTCAAACAAGGGTTAGCAGGTGCGCTAATTAGTGCTTTGTTTTTGTTGTTCGCATGGACCAAGGGAGAGGTCTTTCTATGCATGAAAACAACTGCGGCGTGGTGAACAATAGGGAGAACTAGACAACCAGCGTCATGGGAATGCAAAAAGATTAGATACAAAAAAACACAGTGTAAAGCCACTTAACAGGGTCATAAAGATGCCTGGTGAAGTAAATAACAAGATAGTTTATTACTGGGCTAAGCTCTCAGTGGAATAAGCTCTAAATTACTCTTAATTCCATAACAACCATCATTTCGGGCAATGAGCATTCGTTAGGTTAGACAGGCATTTTATGTTTTGGATTGTCAGCCTGACTGTCATCATTTAGTTCAGCAGCGGCAGCATTTAAACAGGTGTGTGTAAATCTGTACGGATCTGTGTGACACAAAACCTGTCATCCAGTCATCCTGGATTTGACTGTAAAACTACTGGGCAGAGCGGGTGTAATGGGTAGCACTGTCGTCTCGCACCTCCAGGGTCCGGGTTCGATTCCCGCCTCGCCGTCAGTGTGCATGGAGTTGCCCGAAGTGTGTGAAAGAGCATGTGAGTGTGTATATGTGTGTGCCCTGCGATGGATTGTCCAGGGTGTACTCATAAAAGACGATGAGTGAGAAAGTAAAACTGCATACATGCAACTGAACATGTGATTCACGTTTTCCCCTTCCTTACTGGTTAAACCACAGAATAAGCCACAGAATAGGCCTATAGCAAGCAGATTTTTGTTCAGATATATGCCACTAGACAGTCACAAGACATGTGCGGTATACAAGCACACAGCGGTCAAAGAAGAACAAAACACAAGGTATTTACAGACTGATGGTCATAGCTATGTACATTGTTTTTCTTATAGGGTAACCATTTTGGTAAATCAAATACAAGGGGCGTTTAAATCAAGCCAGGACTTTTATCTGTGCAGAATAACAGAACGCAGTTAGAATCCCTTTATTTCGCTATATAATCCCCATCTACACTAATGCACTTATGCCAGTGTTTCACTAGTGCTTGGATATTCAAGGTAGAAAGGTTTCTCAGGAACTATGATCGGACTGCCTGCTTCACGCCCCAAAACGCTGGCCACCGAAGAACGTTAAAGGAAATCACATTGAGTGAGTACAAGAATATACTAGGGATGTGGCAATAACTCAGAGTTGAGTACCTTTAATGTGCAAGCGGCGTTTCTGAAAGAGTGTGTACAGTTCCCACAGACAGGCGTGTCTCTTCCACAAGTTGACGACGAGATATATTCGTTCATTTGCAAGGATCAGGCGTTCCACTCACGAGAATGACTGCAGTGGGCTCCGAACCACCCCAGCCAAGATCATCGCTCACACAAAGGGCCATGGTCTGCATTAATTCCCTGTAATTTGTGCATGTCAGGCCACCAGTGTGCAATCTACAGGGTGTCTCAAAACCCTCCATACTTTTTAGCCTTCTAAAAATTATTGCCTTCTTTAAAACTTTTGCGCCATTCAAATATTTCACTCTGGCGAAGAGTCTCATCGCCATACTATACTATACGCGAAGTCTTCTGTTAATGGCAGTTTTACACCTTCATTCGCATGAAAGTCTCAATTTGACTTGTACACTGTTTACCATTAAAAGGTTCTTTCCAATGTTACTACATATCGTTCTACCATGTCAGCTTCGTACAGCACGCTTGTGAGTGTTCACGTGCTGCACAAAGTAGATGTAGTAATTTCGCCTCGTAGTTGAATGAGATTTGTGGATCTGTTGACAACGGCACACCACAAAGGAATCACGCAGAAAGTTTGAAGAGAGTGCTGTTTGTTGCACAGAAATGAGGAACTCCACAGGGTGTCCCAAAAGTCTCTACACATAGGGAAAATTAATGCTTTGAATTTACAAAACAGCTTTTACAGTACATGATTGCCTTTTCTTTGTAAACCCAGACAGGCGTCGCTCCCACATATTAACGCATCTGGTGTTATGCATGTAATTGTTCTCGCTCATCTATCACGATCTTGCGGCGGCTCCCCGATCCAGCCATTAGAACCATTTCTATGCATCCTTCTAAGTATGGGAAAAAAAATGTAAGACATTTGCTAGAAAGTATGGAGGGTTTTGAGGCACCCTGTAGATTGCACATTGGTGGGCTGACATGCGCAAATTACAGGGAATTTAATGCAGACCATGGCCTATTGATGTGAGTGTACTGTACAATACAGAAATATAGAATCACGACGTGAGGAACAGAAAGCAGCACTAACCCCAAATGAGAAATGTACTTTGCAGCATGCTGACTCAACTCAAATTTTATAAGGTCATGATCATAAGGCTCAATACAACCATTCACAAAAGTAAATATGTAGGTATAAGATTTTATATTTCCTAGTTCATGGATTTAGAAATTGCACCCTTGGGATTTTACTCTAGAATTCAACACGTAAGTGTTTCTGTATACAGTCTTGTTCTGCAGGCCTTTCACTCTTCAACTCGCAGTACAAGTAAAGAAATGCCACTATAATATTGATGATCAAATTACAAAAAAAAAAAAAGATGATGATGATGAACAAATTATTAGATAGATTCAAGATGATGAACAAATTACTTTGTTCATGCACCAAAGATGAATGTGCAATCTGATAAATTGCTTTTGCAGTTAGTGGGGATGCAAAAGGAGATTTACAAAGAAGAACTGTGTAAATGACGCCCAGTGTGCAAATGTCAATGGTGAGGTGCAAAAGAAGAAGGGGAAAACGACTCTACTACTCTAGGCTTTTGTGTGTGTTACTTGCTCATTATAGCTTTGGCAAGTTCAGATCTCAAGGAAATATTCAAAAGTGAAACTAACAGCTTAAACCCGCTGTGAAAGCTTCTTCTAAAACAGATATTCCACATTCTTAAGACAACAGTAGCTAAACCTGCTCCTACTGTACCTGGGGTTTGAGTTATTGTCCAGTAACATACCATGAGCTATTCAGAGCTGAGCCTGCTGAATGTATAGGCTTGGAGACACTGTGCCTTCCACACATATTTCTCTTTACTTCCGTGGGATTTCTTTCTATGTCAGATTGATTGGCCACAAATAACTCTGCACCAAGTCTGATACTCACATAGTCAACATACAGTATGCATTTCTTGGAAGTCAAAGATGGGCACCAGCTTTCTGCTCACTGCCTCAGCACCAACCCAATCAAGGGTACCATGCTCGACTTCAACATCTGGCCCAAGCCCTGCAGCATTAACAGCTTTCTAGTCAGAAACACCCACGTCCAGTGAACTCTCTAGATGAATTATGACTTGGCAGCAGACATGGCTAAATTTAATGATTCACTGGAGTGGGCCCTATACAGCAATTCTGACATTGCTGTAGGGAAAGAAACTGCAGTTTCTGCTCCCAGTCCCCGTCTTTTCATGACTGGAGGGGTCAACACAACGTCTCCTCAAAAACATTTGTTGCAAAAATGGGTAGATTCCAGAGTACAAAAATGGATTGCTTTATGGAACAAATAATTAAAGTCATAAAGTACATAAATCTGTGTGATAACTGTTTCCCTTCCCAAAGACACTTTTAAAAGATGCATAATTATGATGATGATTATGATTATTAGTGTTGTTGTTGTTGTTGAAATATGAATCCTGCTTTGGCATTTTCCAAACATCACAGGTATTTTCATGACGTATGCAAGCAGTGATTTCTCCTCTGATGCCCAGTGGAATCAGGACACTCTGTGCTTGGACAAGTTGCTCCCATGTCCCTTATAAAGAAGCGAGGCATCTGAGACATACCCACCAACTTCACCCATATTATGGTGCTTGGTCATGTGGTAAAGGCAGACCACACATTTTATTGGTATTTGGATAGATTCCAAAATACTGGGTATGGGTATCTATGGAGGAGGTTAGTATTGGTTAGTTTTGGTTAGTTGTTCCTCCAGGTTAGTCTGGAGTTACAGGCATTTCATACGTCACACAGTAAGTCATTATATTGTCCAGTACTTGAAACCCAAATGCCACAGCCTGAAACAAGTTCTTGCCTCAGTGCCATAAGGTCAAGTATTGGCTTGCTGGAGACTTAGGGCATCCCTATCCCAATGGCTTTCACCCACACCTACTGATTCTTAGAGCATAATATAGGATTCAGAAACTAGGTCACGGAATGTGGTATTTGTCACAGAGCAAAGCATTGTTTCCCTAGTTGTCAGAATACCCATGCATCTTCTTCCTTGACCAGGTTGCTATTTCAAATGCATAGCCCCCTTGTGCTGAATCACCAAGTGAGGACTGCAACTTTGGTGTTGAGGAACCCCCTCTAAATGCAAGAGATTGTAGCACACAGATCTTGTTTGTGCTGCTTTGCCAAATGTGCTTAACTCATCAGCTGGCCCTGGACATTGCCTGATTTCCAGTACAATTCCCAGTCTACACTAAAGGTAAATGTGCCAGCTATCACTTGCACCTTGGATGCCATTTTGTATGGTTCATTTGCCTTTTACTGCTTTTCTAATGGGAATGAGACATCTCCACCTACCATGGTCCCCTAGGAGCCTAGACTGAGAGCTCTTTCTTGGACTCCCTTGGAGTCCCATAAGCCTTCGCAAGATACAGAATTGAAATGGCTATCTCTGAAAACTACCATCGGCTTCAGCAAGAGTTGGGAAGTTAAGTGCTCTGGCTATAAGCTTGCCTGGCAGACATGAGTAGCCAGAAAACTCTGGAGTGATCTTGTGGTGGGAGATTATTTTTTCCCAACTTTGCAAATCAGTTTACTGACCTTGCAGTTAACCGGTGAATCACTCCTTGCTGTGCTTAAAATGCACCCTATGGCATTAGTTCTCTCAAAAATTCTTGTTTTTAAACCTGTTTGCCAGGAGATTCTTGACGATTCGCTTTTCCCTTTTTCTCCAATTCCTGAAAGTTTTCATTATATTCGGTATAACAGCTGGATGTGTATTTGTTGACCTGCTCAATATTCAGTTAGTGCTCTGGAAAAAAGTGCAATATGGGCAATAGGGCTTCTTGTGAGAGTAAAACTGGCCGTCTAGGGAGGGATGGTATCCATTCCAATTGGTAAGGTGCTGCTCATATTTCATGTACTATAGCTTATAGTCTTTTAAAGGCATAGTTAATAGCTGATAATCCAGGGCCTCGGCCAGGCAGCAGAGTAACAGGTTATATCGACCATCTGCTAACTGCCTTGAGGCATCAGATTTCAGATTCCAGATTTCATTCTATCGAGTCTCTGTCTTTTCCCCCAACATAAACAAAGATGCAGAAAATTTCACAAAGCTTATTGTAGTAAACTGCGTGACATTAAATAGTCCATGCCAAATGCATCACAGATTTTATGTTAACACCAGTGAGTATATCTTTAGCATCTAGTTCTGCATTTATATTGTAAATAAAAATACCAGAAAGCAGGGACCGAATGTACTTGTCTAACTGAAATTTAAATTAGAACAAATGAGTAAGAAACTCTAAACGGGGGTATCCCCAAAGACTCAATGAGAGCAGCATTTGTGCGCCTCAATGGGCATCACTCGGATATAATGGGGCCACTCACAACGGTGGGCGTACTGGTAATTTAATACTTTCATTTAGCGTAGATATACAACATAGTCATCCTACCCCAATCTAAAATTAACTGAGTACCTCATTTCGTATGTATTGCATCTCAGCCATTACAAGCATATTAGCTGCACAATCACAACAGCTTTACTGTTTCAGCCTTATTGACAAAACTTCTGTTTATTGGTTTCCCCTTTAACTCCAAAGAAATGAATCAAGTGACAGAATGCAAAAAATGTAATGAAATAATAATGTTGCCCAATTTGAAAATACAGTAATTACAGAAAAAAATAACTTGAACCTGGGTATAATTATAATTTTTTTAAAGGACCTTTTAAAATGTAGAAAGTCAATGGCAGCAAATTACAAAGCTGGCATTCCAGATTGCATGGACGCAAGAAAAAGCTGCATAACTATAGAAAGACCCAGCTTATCTCTGGACTCTAATAGAATATTAATAATAATCTTAGATTTAAACCTTACTACGAATATGACAGACACTGGTGCACAATTGCCAACAGTATGAATTATCAGTGACTTAATGCTTTTATCTTGACAACATCTTCAAGATTCTAGAAAAGCAAGTAGCTCAGTAACTGAATCCTGTACTTACATACTGTATGAAATCACATGCAGGAAATAATTCACTCTGGGTTTGCAAATGTGTGCGTTTAGATCAATAGATCGATCGATCGATAGATAGATAGATAATGTGTTACTCACAAAAAAAAATTATAAATTAGAATTTGACAATTTCATCTAGCCTTTCATCCACATGCAAACGTAGTTTTGATAACTGAAAACAGAGCTTTTGGAAAACTCTTTCCAAAGTGAACTAACAGAAGTTCACTCCTGCTATATACAAAACTCTGACAACACAGACCCCACAGACAGCGGTTGAACGAGACAGTTTTGAACGAGACCGTCGGAGTTCTACATACAGTAACGCAACCGGTAATGATGTTTTGTCCACGCTTCTGATTGGCCCCTTGTTGATTAGAGATGCATCTAACTGCACATAACAGGTCGTTTTGCGTTTTTTTCATGTGGACCAAGATTCTTTGAAAACGTAGGTCATGTGGACCAAATAAAAAATTAAAAATTTTTTTAAAAAAAGCTCTGTTTTAAAGAAATATCCGGTTACGTGTGGACATGGCCTTCATAAACATGGAACTTGAAATCACTGCTATGCTGATGACACATACCTGTATGTTTTACCCAAATCAGCTGACGAACTCCTGACTTACTAAAGGTGTTTAAAAAGCACTGAAGGCTGAGTAACTTTCTCCTACTTACTTCTGACAAGACTGTAATACTTCTACAAGGTGGAAAAAGCCAAAAAATAAGCTTTCAGATTATGCAATATTTTTCCATGGCCTTTTGTTGTACAGCACAGTTGTATCTTGTGCAGTAGTGAATGACCCTGGTTTGACTATTGACCCCAGTCTCTTATCTAAAACACATGTATATAATTTTAGTGGAATCGCCAATTTTAGAAACTCTGCCAAGCTAAGAACTATACTGTAATTACATTATGAATTAAAACTAGGTGTAAATCTCTGAACTTACTAGATTCATGAATCTCTGAGAGAATTTTTGCTTTATGACACGGTGCATTCTCATGCTGGAAGTAGTCATTAGAAGATGGGGAAATGGAGGCCGCACACAATCAACAGCAATAATCCTTAAATAGGACATTTACCAAACATGACACCACCCCACCAACCTGTACTGTTCACGCAAGGCAAGTTGGGTTCATTGATTTATGCTGTTGGTGCCAAA
The DNA here is from genome assembly GCA_003987875.1 of Clarias batrachus. Taxonomy (NCBI): domain Eukaryota; kingdom Metazoa; phylum Chordata; class Actinopteri; order Siluriformes; family Clariidae; genus Clarias; species Clarias batrachus. Next base: position 445,184 of record QMIH01000347.1, on the reverse strand, counting down.
TTCTCATCCTACCATCTCTGTGTTTGAGCGGAAATCAAGGTAAAGTTTTAACTGTTTGTTTTTTGTTTTTTGAGCGAATGCCCACTGCAGCCTTAGCTTTCTGTTGTTGGCTGACAGGAATGGAACTGGATGTGGTGTTTTGCTGTTGAAATCTGACCCAAAATTTGCTGTGTCTCTGAGATGCTTTTCTGCTCACCACAATTGTACAGAGTGGTTATCTGAGTTACTCTAGCGCCTCGAACCACTCTGGCTTTTCTATATTGACCTTTCTCATTGACATTTTTCCATCCACTAATCTGCTGCTCACCATACTGTAGGTTTTTATCATTATTATTATTATTGTATTATTATGAGCTCTAGAGACCAATCACAGAAGATCAGCAGTTATGAAAGAAGATTAAATTTCATTGTATGCACAGAACGAATAGAGAATAAAGATATTAAATTCAATTCAGTCGAAATACGCAAACCAGCTCCCACGCCACCAATAATCCTGTCATGTTCAAAATCACAGGCATCAAATTTTCCACATTCTTTTGTTTGATATGGACATTACCCTGGATGCTATCTGGTATCTGCATGATGTTTTACATTGCACTGCCGGCACAGAATTGTCTGATTAAATAAATGCACCAATGAATATGTGTACAGGTGTTCCCAATAAAGTGCTCAGTGAGTATATCATTACGCGCACACGCTCACAAGAAGGTACTGTATCTACAGTAGGTGTTTCAGGCTCCATCTGGCAGTAATCCTAGGCTTACGGACCCACATTTACCTACATAACTAGCATTTCATTTCATTATCAAGTAGTGGAAACAGGCTTATGCAAATGTAATACCTAACCTTCAACTGGGTTAATTTACACACAATTGCAGTTCCCAAAATGATCCTCAAATACCAAGGGGGCTAAACTAATCATGCTGAAGAGGATGAATTAATCTTTTTGAATCTTTGCTGGTCTGTCTGTTTGTTTTGTTTTTGTAAGAATTGCGTATTAATTACCGCAAACATGCAAAACGGACAGACTAAGCATTTCTTATTAGAACGTAGCAATAATGTTGGTAAATCTGCATGGTGTTATCAAGCTTGCATATTTTCATAACAAGAAACAGCAGCGCAGGAAAATTTTGTGGACTCGGAGCCCTTTATCCCTTTTATACATATACACATACAGTACAGTACAGGCTCTACATAGAGTGCAGAAGTGACATCGCCACCTTGACCATTTTACCTCTGTCCTTGAACATCCCATTCCAAAAGCATGGGAATTAATATGGACTTGGTCCCACCTTTGCTGCTATAACAGTCTAAGCTGTTTTGGGAAGGCTCTCCAGTAGATTTTGTAATGGGGCTGTGGGGATGTGTGCCCATTCTGCCATAAGAGCATTACCGAGAGAAGGCTCTGATGTTGGGTGAGAAGGCCTGGCACACAGTCAGATTCCATTTCATTCCAAAAGCAGTGAGTTCACTTGAGGTCAGATCACTGTGCAAGCCACTTATGCAAGTTATGAGCTATGTTTCCATGCGTTATTTTTGCTTATGAAATTATCAAGCTGAAAGGGTGTTTGGGGCCCTTAGTTCCAGTGAAGGGGAATCTTAAAACGTTCCGTATTTCTTTAACAAGTTAACATGGGTCTCAGAGCTCCCCAAAGTGTCTGTTAATGCTATGACTGAAATATGCATCAGATAATGCATTTTTTATACCTGCTGTATAGTATAACTCCCTTTATTTCACTTCTCCAAATGCGTAGTTTCAGGATCTACGGCTACGTTCACATTACCAGGCTGAAGTGAATCAAATCTGATTTTTTTTTTTGTTTGTTTGTTTGTTCAACCATAATGTGCCACAGATCTGATGTGTTTTAGATCGGATGGAGTCACTTCCATATACAGTCCTAGACTGGATATATATCCAATATGTGAATGTGAACAGGCAGACTTTTTTTACCTTTCCCCATGCATAGGGTGGTGATGTCATCAGTAAGCACCAGCAACTAGCAACAGCTGCTAAAACAGCTAAAGGTGAGGCGTCTGGCTTTCTTTCTGCTTCTGGACCACAACAAATACAGCCAACTCACTCCCTGTTATCCAGAGCTAAATCCCAAGCATATTTTTGCTAAAATCACATCTGTTGTTTGAAATGAATGACCGTATGCACAGATATGGCATGTTTTAACCCATATGGCTTAAGTAAAGATGTATCAATGTGTGTTTCAGCGGGCAGCCACATCCACATTAGAGTCAGGTAAAAGTCACTTGTAATTATGAACATGAACTGTCATGACATGCGAATTCAAGCTGACCAAAATAATGGAATTGAAAATGTGGCTTGAAATGTGAACATAGACTGCAGTATGTAAACAAGCTACAGCTAAGCCCCATCCAACCAGAGATCAGCAGAGCTGAGGACCAAGCTGAAGGCGAGGTATCTTCCTATATGATATTACAATAAAGGGAAAATCTGATTCTCTTGTTTAAGCCAGTACTAATGTAAAAAAAAATAAAATGAAAAAAAAAGACAAAAAACAACAACGTTTTTGTCATGTTTTTTTGGCAACGGTTTAGGGAAGAACCACATCTGGGTTTGATGGTCAGGTGTTCAGAAACACAGTACAGTGCCATAAAACAAATACTGGGTGAATATAAAATGCATTTTTTTAAATGGGGATTTTATTTATTAAGGGAAAAAGCTGTACAAACCCACATGGGCCTACGTGAAAAGTAATTGCCCCCTAAACCTAATAACAAGTTGTGGCACCCTTGGCTGCAACAGCTGCAATCAAGCATTTGTAATAACTGCTAATGAGTCCTTCACTTCACTATGGAGAGATTTTTTGGCCCACTCGCCTTTACAAAATAGTTTTAATTCAGCCGCATCGGAGGGCCACAGCATCTCAATCAGACTGAAGTCTAGACATTGAATCAGATTAATGTCCAGATGTAACAGGGCACACAGCTTCCAAAACTTTTGTTCCATCAGTCCACAGAATATTTGGCACAAAAGTCTCGGGACAATCAAGATTTTTTTTGGCAAAAGTGAGACGAGCCTTTGTGTTCTTTTTGGTCAGCAGTGGCTTTAGCCTTGGAACTCTCCAATGGATGCAATTTTTTCAAAATCTCTCTCTTATTGCTGAATCATGAATACTGACCTTAACTGAGGCCCGCATTTCTTTAGATGTTGTTCTGAGTTCTTTTATGTGCTCCCAGATGAGTCGTTTTTGTGCTCTAGGAGTCATTTTGGTAGGCCGGCCACTCCTGGGTAGGTTCACCATTGTTCCAAGTTTTCTCTATTTATGGATGATGGCTCTCCCCGTGGTTGCTGGAGTCCCAAAGCCTCAGAAATGTCAGTTATTTTGTTTCTTATCTGTTCTTCAATTTCTTTAGATCATGGCATGGTGTGTTGCTTTTTGAGATTTTTTTAGCCTGCTTCACTTTGTCAGCCGGGTCCTATTGAGGTGATTTCTTGATTCAGCGGGTCTGGTAGTAATTAGGCGTGGGTGTGACAAATGAAATTTATCTGAAGTTTCCAAAAAATGTGGTTAATCACAGTTCATTCATGATTTAGCAAGAGGAGCATCATCCTTTATAATGTGCATTTTGTATTTACTCGGGCTCGTTCAAATTTTAATATAATTCATTCGATCTGATCTGAAAGTGTGACAAATATGCGCGAAAAGGGAGCAAATACTTTTTCACAGCACCGTACATACATAGAATTCACACATACACCTACACATAAAAACACACGAGCCCTGACCTTGAAAAAGCAAGCAATATTTATTTCTTCCCAGGGATGAAAATGATTATTTCTCCTCTCATTTTTTTTTTTTGTTGTTGTTACATGTACTGTATGCTGTACAAAGAAATGTGTGTTAATGAATGTGTGAATTCATCCTATAACACTGTCCAACAAATTCAGATATACTTCTTCTGATGCCCACTGTTTTCTCAAAACAGTCAGAGGAGAGAAAGAAACAGACAGAATATTTGCTGCACTCTTGGCAGTCTGCAGTGCCTTTTTATGAGAGCAAGAAAACCGTAAAATTGTGCCATCGTAATTATCAAGAGAGAGAAAGAAAGGGAAATTGTGAGTGCGAGAGTGAGAGCAAGAGAGGGGGGCTCAGGGGAAGGGAGGAGTAGATAGCTGGCAATTCATTTGTATCTTCATCTTTGTAAGTAAGAAGTGAATCTGACAGTTACAATAATAGCAATGCGATTGGATTTCGTTACAGGAATGTTGAATGTTGGTCTTATATAAAAGCCGTCGCTCTCCAACCACACCGCTCTAGCCATCGCCGGTGGATTTGGACTTATTTCTGTGACACCAGGCTCGGGAGTAGGAGAGAAAACAAAAATAAGTTGTTATTATTTTCTCCTTTTCTCGCCTGAAGCTGCTCTGGAATGATTCCAGATGAGACATCTTCGTCATCTGCGTTTTGACCCTCTTGGCTTTCCGTAGGCAGATGCAGCAAGGGCTCAATAAAACTTCAAAAACCCTTTCCTGTCAAAATAAAGCCTGGTGTCAGCAGCAAACACACACCTATATAGTCTCAGTTCTATTTACACATGTGGGGGCACGCACGCACACACACAAACACACACACACACACACACACACACACACACACACACACACACGTACACAAACACACTATCATGCTGAGCTTCCCCTCAGCACACCACAGGCAGAATTGCTACAGTTCAGTCAGTTGATTTTCTTTCTTTCTCTCTCTCTCTCTCTCTCTCTCTCTCTCGCTCCCCTTGTCAGTCCAATCACTATGCCTCTGTTCCCGTCTGACAGTCCATCCCTCAACCCTCCTGTTCTTATTCAGGCTTTTACACTACATAATTATCCTACCTTTTCTCTTCAGTTCTCCTCTAATAGACCAACCACAAGTCCTGTCTAACAGATGTTTCAGTCTGCGTCTATGACTTCTCTTCACTTCTATCGCGATTTCTGTGAAATGAAAATCTCCTCTTCTTTGGGTCACTCTCGAGCTCTGGCATTCATTGTCCCTCCGACAGTGTCTTAAGCATAGTTTCCATAATCCTTTGTCTGCCCCAGCGGAAAAGGACCGTGCTCGGTGACACTATCGACACGCAGTGCATAAATCTCAGTTATTTGTGTGGTTTGACAGTGAGACCCAGGTGACATTGAAGATGCATGCCCTGACACGCTCTCTCAGCTGACGCCGTAGCTATCGCTCTTGCTCCGTCTCTTTTGCAGGAGGTGGGTGAATTGCAGTTCAGTGCTATCCTGCGGTTAAATTCAGATAATCCTGATTTTGCTGCATGAGACAATGAGCTGTCTGCCTGCTTTGTGCGCATATACAATGCAATCAAGTCCCTGGCAGAGAAACGGGTTATGGTGTTTTATTTAGTGTCATCATTAGTCTGTCAGGTATATATCAGCTCCATAACATTCCCATTAATCTGCCAAATCTTTACGACTGCTTAGTGTGTTTATGCTTATTCTGCCAAACCACATCACGTAAACGATAGAAAGGTTTACACCGAAGTGACGATGAATTCTGCTTTAATGCTACATAAGTGTGTGGCAATACGTATTACATGAATATTGGACTCCAGTCTGATGGCATCAATAAAGCGAGTAATAAAGTCCATAGGTGTGATGAATGCTGCGCAACAGATATGAAAATGAACCTGTTGTGGATCTTGTGCCAGTTCTACCGAGATCGCACTGGAGATATCGGGAACGCGGAAATTTGTAACATGAGCATCAGATCTGATGCAACGAGAGGATAAGTATATCCCCGGTGTGTACTATTGAATTGCTGAGAAAAATCGCACTAGACTATGACCCTAAGCATTGATCACTGTCTAAACTATCGTGAGCTTTAACCCAACTTATATCAACAGTGGAATTTGAGTGCTATGTAATGATTATGTGACGGTGGCTTAGCCCCAGTGAGGATGTAACATAGTGTCTTGCTATTAAATTAAGTTTATTCGTCACATATACATTCCGGCACAGTGAAATTCTTTATTCTTCGCATCTCGCAGCTTTGTTAGTAGACAGGGCTCGGGGGTCCCCACAGCGGTAACCTGGGGAACGAGACGCCGACCTTCTGATCAGTAACTCAGAGCCTTAACACACCAATTAATTAATGCAATAAATAATAATTAATAGTAATTTAGTGCACTTTAATGTTAAGTTGCTAGGTAGTGCTTTATGATATTATGATATTGAAAACTGTGATAGACCATTTTCAATATTATTATATACAAAATAAGACAACAATAAAATAGTTGGCTGCTTTTTTTATAAAAAATAAAAATGTCACTAAACATGTTATTACTAATAGTGTGTGTGTGTGTGTGTGTGTGTGTGTGTGTGTGTGTGTGTGTGTATATAGTTTTGTGTGTAGTGTGTGTGTGTGTGTGTGTGTGTGTGTGTGTGTGTGTGTGTGTGTGTGTATATAGTGTATGTGTGGTGTATATGTTAATGTCACAATTTCATATGTGTTATTTCATAGTTTATAGTTTAGAAATCTCCAGTATTGTTTTAGAATGTAAAAAATAAATCATTAAACACAAAACAATCTTTTGATCTTTTGAAATGTTTAAACAGTATATTAACAGTATATACAAAAAAGCAAAAACAATATGCTAGAATATTCTCTCTGGAAACATATTCCACCATTTTATTGTTGTCTATTGTTGTGTATTATAATAATAATAATAGTATTTATAGTATTAATAGTATTAATATATAATGATCAATCACTGATTTTAATATCATAAAGCACTATCTAGCAACTTAAGATGCACCAGCGCTGAGAAAGCAGAATACCATTAAATCAGAACCCATCTTTAGCAAAGTATGCCTGGTTTGAATTTATCTGTTTTATTTTAATCCGTATGTAACAACATTAACCTGTCATGCAATTTATGTCTCCCATACATCGACCACCTGAACCAAAGCAGTACAAAAATTTTAACGGCTCTAATCAGAAAGATTAAATAACTACAACTACTGTACAGTACTCCTCCATTCACTCCCTCTTGCAGTAATGTTATGTGCCTCCACCTACTATGTTGTAGTGTAATGTCACGCCATGAGGAAAAGTGAACATTAAACCATTAGCAAAAGCTGTCTGTCATGTCTCTAAGCAGATTGGACTGTAATAGTAGAGCACGAAAATTATTTTAGATTTTTTATTTATTATTATTATTATTGTTGTTGTTGTTGTTGTTGTTGTTATTGTCTTTTAGAGTGCTAATATTAAATAATGTCTAAAATCGTCTATGTCAGGGATTAATATGTATTAAGCCCAGGAAAAACAAACCAGCTATGGAGCGGAACAGAAGGCCACAAGGCCTTTTAATAAATGTAATTCCAAACCACATACATCAATCCCGCAAGAAAAGACACCATGGGAATTTGTGTAGCAAATAAAAGCAATTTTAACCCTGAGCAGAATGCCAAGCACCAAGCTTTACTGATCAGTGTTATCGCTCCAGACCGTCAGCGTGAACTGGACATAAAAGGAGTCGTTGTCTCAGTTAAACCTCGTTCCAACACTTTCTGACGTGGTGATTCTTAACTCAGCCAGGCAGGTGATGTTTTCTGGAATGATGAACAGACAGACAGAGAAAGAGCTGTCTTTATACGTGCTACAGTATGTGCTGTGCTGGTGAGCTGACAACAGCAAAACAGGTGTAATACACTAATACTGAAGAATCAAACAGCAGAATCCATTAACAGAATTACTGAGGTATCAGATGCCCTGCCACTGATGCATTTTATATGCAATAAGGTAACGATTTAAATTAACTCTGTAGATTAAAGCTGTATAAACTATTAGATCTCTGTTGTGTACTCAATTGAGCTTGCTCAGCTCTTTTGAACTTTGTATACTGTATGAGCACATACATATAGTACTAGTGGTGTGTAAAGAGGAACATAAATTACTGCACTTATTTGGGAATATTTCTATTATACCCTTTGATCACTAAGTATTAAGTACATATTTAATACATTTTGCTCTAGACACATTTGCTACCTACTGCAGTACTAAATAGACTTTTTTTTTTTAAGAATTATTCTACTCAACTCAAATGACAATTAAATAATTCTGAAAGATTATTCAAAATATTTTCTGTTAATTTCTGCCTCATTTTGTTGGTGCTTAAGGAAACTGCATACAATCAACCATAACGTTATAAGCATGGGAATCCTGTTTTTTGTTTCCCAGTCTGATATCATTCGGCCCCATGGGAAATTTCGGAGGCAAAAAATGAAATTCTGTTATCTAGATGTTTTGTGGCGGTTTATTCCCATCTGAATTTGCGAATAGTTACCAAGCTATTATGTACACGGATCAGCCATAGCACTAACACCACTCCCAGGAGAATTGAATAACACTGATTATCTATTATATACCAGTAAACTGGTGACATGATAATGGTTTATTTATACCTGTGGCGAGCCTAGGCCAGGCCACCTGGTCCAATCTCACAGAAAAAACAATTGTTTAAAAAAAAAGTCATGGCTGGCCATGATAGAAAGGTACTGTATAAAAACAGCCTTCAAATATCAATCCCATGGAATGCACCAGACAAACAAGTTTAATCCAAGGAGGCACCCCCACCTCACAACTAACAGCATCCAAAGCATTCACAGCCAACGTCCTTTTGACAGAGACCACAGCACATTCCCAGAGGTCTTGTGGACCAGAACGCCCCCAGGGGAATAATGGATGAGAGAATTTACTTGAGCTTACTGTACAGATTCTTGGTTGCCCCAGGCAAGCAGTAATGTCAAGTCCAGTATAAATACATTTGTTTTAAAATATTTCATGACTTACAATATATTTTGGAGCAAATATACAGTCTTGTGCAAAAGTTTGGGCACCCTTTTATAAATAACAGACTTTGGTGATTTTTTCTTTTGAAAAGATGTTAACACAGTCTCTCTTGGAAATGGAAAAAATGCACAATATTTTAAGCAAACATTGATGCATACTTACTTCTTATGACATAAATTGAACAAAAAAATAAATAAATAAAAACATTATTATGGCACTGTGCAAAAGTTTGGGCACCCTAAGAGCTCCAGAATCTCAGATTCTTTTTACAAGGTTTAATCAGCTTGTTAGATCTGATGCACAGCAACAGCTTAGTATTAGTAAATGCCAATTTCAAAGCTTTACAAATACTGTACTATGACTCTTCAAACCTTGTGCACACAAAACTTGCGGACACTCAACAACCACGAGTTCCTCTAAGCAGCTGTGTAAGACTAAGAAAATGAAAGTTATTGATGCAGGAGAAGGCTAAAAGAAGTCAGCTTGCAGTTTCCACAGTGAGAAATGTAATTAAGAGATGGCAGTTTAGGGGAACTGTGGAGGTTAAAATGAGATCTGGAAGACCAAGAAAACTCTCGGAGAGAACTGCTCATATGCTGGTCAGAAAGACAAATCAAAACCGCCATTTGACGGCAAAAAACCTGCAGGAAGATTTAACAGATTCAGGAGTGGTGGTGCACCGTTCCACTGTTCAGCGATGCTTGCACAGACAAGACCTTCATGGAAGAGTCAACAGAAGAAAATCTTACCTGAGTCCCCATCACAAACTCTAATGTCAGAAGTATGCGACAGAACATCAACAGAAGCCTGATGCATTATGGAAACCAGTGCTGTGGACAGATGAAGTTAAAATAGAACTCTTTGGCCACAATCAGCAAAGGCATGTTTGTAGAAAAAAAAGAGCAGCATTTCATGAAAAGAACACAAATATTGTGCATTTTTTCCATTTCCAGGAGAGACTGTGTTAACATCTTTTCAATTAAAAAATCACCAAAATCTGCTATTTATCAAAGGGTGCCTAAACTTTCGCATAAGACAAACATCTTTTGTATTATTGCTAGACTTGCCCAGGGCAAACAAGAATTGGGTTGGGCAAGTAAATTGTCTCTGATAAAAGTGAATAGTAGTAAATGCTAATATCCTCCTGCATGCTTCCTCCTTGGCTCATAAACAGCCTAATAATCATATTCATGGCACATGCAGCAAGTGAAACCGAAACAGCCTATCATTTAACAAGTGTAAAGTTCAGTGGCACCCGTGTTGTGCAACAACAACAGGAACAGCAGGCAGACAGTGAGGGAACTGTTACTGATAGGACGGGTCAGCTCACCACTATGGCAGGTTTTGTTTTTTAATTTGTGCAAGTCTAGTCGATGAACATTGTTGCATGTAATGATTACATCACTTCCTGTTTGGATATCAAAGTTTGACAAATTGTAATTTCACTAAAAATGCTAAATATGCTTCCATGAATTAAAATTTAAATATGAATTTACAGACAAAGAATGTAAACACTACCAGTTTGTTTTTACCATTTAGAATCTACTGCCCGGCTGAATTCAGCAATTCAGACTTGGCCCTCCATTTCCTCCTATGTAAAAGTAGGATTGTCTCCCATCCCTTATAATACATTGTGTTTTTATTTTTTAAAAAGGGTATAATGTTTCTTGTCCTGCATTTTTGTACACCGTGTGCCATAATTACACTTCACAGTGTTGAGGAAAAACATTAAAGTGAATAAACTCAAAAAGGCTTCAAAATAACTCAGTGTTATGGGGCAGAGTATGATTTGTGCGTGCTTTGAGATTAAACCTTAGTGTTACTGCTGTCATGGTTACAGTGACTCAGTGGCATGATTGTTGGGGGAAAAAAAGGTCTTGCAGTGGAAGTGCACCTGTGAAACATATGAAACTGTCGAAACAGGAAAAGTACAAAAGTAGGTTTAAGCAGTGAAAAAGAACTGGTGCTGTCTCTTATTTCACAGGATCCAAAATGGCAACCTGTAACTTCCTCCGTGTACTATAGATGTGTGTAATATTTCCTATACTGTATTTGTATATTTGACAGATTATGTTCTGTGTTATATTGTTATAAGCACCCGAGGCTCACCTATGCTCGTGGGGACCAAAGGCCACCCTGTCTGCTCTGATCCCAGGGACAAGCCAATGGAGCGCAACATCATCCCAGCTATGTACTTTAATTGAACGTTTTATATATTACATTTTAAGAATCGTCCAAATCCCTGTTGATTTAGTTTACTTTCTATGAAGTAAAGTCAACATCTCAGCCCTGTGGCTGTAAAAACTGAATGTCAAGCCCTGCTATGTAAATTTGTGTTAATAAACACAGATTCAGTAGATTTGCCTCAGAGCTCCAGTGCAAGGCCAGCACTTGACATCACTGTTTGGACACAAAAATCATTATTTGCAAAATCATTATTTGTCACACAAGTGCCGTAAGGGTGCCTGAAGTTCAATCCCTCCCAGCATGCACCACTGTCACATGAGTCTGACTGCAGGGGGGGGGCGTGGCTACAGATAGCTGTGGCATCATCATGATCAACAGACCAAAGTTACCAGTATGTTAATGAGACGTGGAGGTAAACATACAAAACTCCACACCGGCAGTAGCTTAAGTTCAGGATAAAAACCCTGGAGTTGTGTGGCAGCAGTGCGATACAGGTATTCGCAGTGCAGTACTGTGCAAAAGTCTCGAGCCACCCCTCATTTCTTTGTATTAAATTAAATGAAATTATGCAGATTCAATTAAAGAAATGGGATCAAATGTTTTACTGTGACAGGTTGCAAAGTGCCTAAAGATACGATTAGAAAATTGGCCGCTTACGTAATAACCTCAGCACGACATGATTTCCCCTCTCGTCTGTTCCAACCACTCAGCATTCAGCATCAGCAGTATACTAATCACACTAATCACCTGATCATCTCTCATCATCTGCACCTGTTTCTCACTGCTTCATGCTTTAAGTTACAGGTAGATACTTGTTATGCCTAAACGATTCATAGGTCACTGTGTGGTTCAGCAAACAAAAAACATTCATCAGAAACTGCTCATGTACTGTACAGGGACACGACTGATAATGAGAGCCAAGAAAAGGCTATTCCTCAAGACTATGTTAAAAAGACAAGAAAGTCGGGCTCTTTGGAAGCAAAACATGAATAAAAGTTCGAACCTTGCTCAAGACTTTTGCACAGTTCTGTATATGTACTGTTTTCTCAAGGGTTATTTCACTTTTGCTCATTGGGTCATTTACTATAATGGTATAATTACTGACCTTTTACTATAGAGTGCTTCAGGGCCTCAAATAGTGTAGTTTGAACTTGAACCTGAGTTACTGGCCGTGTGATGTTTCAAATGTTCTCTCTGTGTCTGTGTGGGTGTCTCCAGGTTCTTATAATAATAAAAAAAAATCCTGCTGGTAGGCGGATTAGCTACACTTACTACACAAACTACGCTGCTGGGGCGATGGGTATATATTTATATCTTGGCAGAAGCAAATGTCCCCTCAAGAACAGGAATATCAGAGAGTTTTGACCTTGCTGGGACACATGGCTGGTCCCCACGAGGAAGACTGCTTCTGCACAAAACAACTTGTTGTCTTAAATGAATGAATGAATTAATAATATCTACAGCAAAAGGAAGAACAAGAAGTATGGGGGAAGTATGGGTCAACCTTGGGCAAGGGCGGATCTAGAAAATTATTCATGGGGTGGCAAGGGGGTGGCATTAAAATTATGAGGGGTGACAACACTGAAGCAAGCATCCTTGTATGTTTTTTGTGGATTCAAGGAACGCTATTCTCATTCGGAGTATACACTAGGGTGCACATTTTTACATTGTTCTATATAAATGAAGTAAAGGCTGATGTGTGATTGACACTAGTGCTGGGTGGCAAATGGGGTGGCAAGGCTTTTTCTTAGGGTGGCAATTGCCACCCCGGTAGATCCGCCCCTGACTCTGGGTATTTTCTCCACTGTCCACATCCACAGTGAATGAATGAATGAATGAATAGGTGAATGAACATACAATATAAACTCACATACAATTCAATTAACATTAATTCTAAGTACATAGATTTATCTGTTTCAGTGACTGGCAGAGACATCAATTCTCTTGCCTTGAATCACTCGCAAACACACACACATACGCGCGCACACACATACCGAACACAGAGTTTCTCCAGTAAGCGTGTCACATGGCGTTTTCTCTTTCAATCAGTCTTTTTCTCGGCCAGTTTTTGCTGCTGTGGCAACAGATATTGTGAGGAGACGTGGAGGAATACTGTACCAAGACGATACAAAGGAGGGAAAAAGCATCAGCAGGCTCTGATATTACAATGATTAAATTTAATCTAAAGTACTGTATAACGTTGCATGTTTAAGTGGATATGATTCCTGTAACTTTACTCTCCTTCTCCCAAACTGCATTTGTTGTCTCTGCTTTTTAATATTTGTTTCTCAAACACACATCACTCTATATGAAAAAAGTCTTCCATCACTCGGTATAAATATAGAAGATGGCCGCATGTACCTCTCCGGGATTATGAAGAAGCTCGTGTATCGTGGAGTGAATGTTTGTATTTATGTCGTATTTGTGTTCCAGAGGAGTGTCTCAGTTATTTACAGTTCTGACCTTGAATTTAAGTGCCTTTTGCAGTGTGATGTCGCCCACAGCAATAATTCCAGTGGCAGGGCCTGACAATTTGTTGTAATCACAATATTTCACGCTGAAATACACAAAAACAACAATGGAATCCCGTTTGAGAGCAAGATCAAATATAGAAATATAACAGTTAAATGAATCATCCGCGCTCCATATCACTGTGAAACATTGAAGGAGTGAGATGGAGGAGTCATAGTGCTGTTTTTGTTAACATTATAGTAAATAGCATTAATAATAAATCTAAATAAAAATAACATTGTAATAAACAAATAATAACAATTACGATTATAATAAGTCCATAATTTATTACAGTTTCGTATTTACAGGATTCAGTGTATATATATA
>QMIH01000347.1:407595-422056 GCA_003987875.1 Clarias batrachus | reverse complement strand
ATATGGATCTTTTTATTCAAAGCAAAGCTTTCCACTGTTGTCATTGTTTCATTTTTTTTTGTAAAGTTTTTTTCTATAACATAACAAAAGTTAAAAGTGCTCTACAGAATGAATGGGCACGAATTCCTACAAAAACAAAATCTTGAGGACAGCCTTTCAAGAAGATTCGTAGCTGTTATGGCTGCACAAAGGCAGACCAACTCCACATTGTATAGAGTATTTATTTGAATATATAATGTCATTCCCGCTTTGGCTATATATATATATATACATATAAAAGTAAAGAAAAGATAATAAGGTCAGTACATACTGTATGGTGTTATATTGGTGCAACAATTCTGAGCAAAAGAAAAACTCTCTCATGTGCTTAAAACTGTTTTTTACATACTGAAACTCGCACTCAACATCTTTCGCCATCTGCCTACACTTGCGCAAATAGAATAGAATTACCATAGATTAGAGGAGAGTCTATTCCAGCCAATCAGAAATTAGAGCAATATACATTCTGACCACCTGTTTCTGATTGCTCCATTGTCCTCTACTTGTGTTTTTACCTTTAGCAGTCATTATGCTTTATCATGGCATTAGTTTTATATCCTTATTGTTTTACATAAGGTAAATAGAATTCTGCCTGCTAGGTCATTTGAAATTAAATACATAGTTTAAAATATGGAAGATATTATTGTCAACAGTTTTATTCATAGGTTGCATTAAGTCATTATGTTTGGAGAGGTTAAAAGTCTCATGAATTTAATTTTAAAAATATTGCAACCGTCTCTGTTTCAGTTGCTCCTCACCCCCTGTCCCTCACCCTGTCTGTCAGCTAAGTGTCTTGCTTGCCGGTACTGTCCTTCTTCCTATCTTCCCAGACAAATAACAGCAATAAAAGTAATAAACTGATGCTTGTGAGAATATACAGAGGCAGAATGCCTACTAACTGCATTTAGCTCTTCACCGTTCCCCAATTTATCCACACACCTCTTTACAATCCGACACCAATGTGAGATTTGCCGGCAGCATAAAGAAAAAAAAAATGTTACATTATTTGTAAAACATATATATATATAACACAGGCTTGTTTTTGTGATGTGCTATTTTTATAGCTAATTTGTCTTTAACAAAACTTCAGGTTGTCTGACAAAACAAAAATATAAATTGTTATCATATACAGTTATTATCGGAATATACTTTATAAAAAAGAGGCAGGATAGTGTCTTAGGTGTTAGCACCATCGCTTGCACCTCCAGGGTCCGTGTTCGATTCTCGCCTCGGGGTCTGGGTACTTTCTCCTGTGCTTTAAGGGTTTCCTTCAGGTACTCCAGTCGGTCCCAAGGAGGTCGTACCATGATCTTAAAAATGGGATTAATGGGAACACCATTGGCCTCCACGTTCCCTAGTTGGATGACAGAGGTTCTTAGATGGATGGATGGAGTGTATATACAGTATATACAGAGACTAGGTGAAAGCTAGGTAGCATTCTACTATTAGGAAAGTACATACTGTAAGTTAGCAATAAAACAGGCGAAAACAATGTTTTCTATAACTGAAAGTCATCTCAATCACTGTCCATACCACTTTATCCTGTATTCAGGGTCAAGGGTGGGACAAGGTGCCAATGCATTTGTAGGATTTGTAACGTAAAGAAAGCCTGAGATCCATTAACATTAATTATCCCCAGCTGGCCCCCTTCCCTTTGCGCACCTGCAGGGGGGGGGGTGGTTTAGGGAGGGGGCGCTAACGTAGGGAGCCTATGGAGTGAGCGAGGAGCAACATCAGATTGAGGGGCACACCCATCACGTCTGCACGCAGTGAGAGATGTTTTCAAAGTAACTTGAAAGTAACCTAATTAGTAACCTGATTAATTTTTGCATGTAATAATCAGTAATGTAATCAAATTACAATTTTAAAGTAGTAATTAGTCATTCGTAGTAGATTACTTTTTTTGAGTAACTTCCCCAACACTGCTAACCACTACACCACCTATACACCGCCTATAACTGAAACTATTAGTGAAACTGCCTAACAAACAGCATCAAATCACCATCCTGATTATACTGAATACTGAACACACTATAAATGATCACAATATAAACTAACCAGGTGATGAAACATTCTAGCCGTTAAGGGAAAAAACAGACCGGAGAAAAATGGAGCCAATCAGAAACAGGTGATCAGAATGTACTGTAACCTCTTCCAGTTTCTGACCGCCTGGAATTGATCCTTGTCTAGTCTCTATAGGAGAGAGAGAGAGAGAGAGAGAGTTTCAGCGGCACAAAACAACGAGTTAGAGATTTTAGCACACAATAGGGGGTTTGAACGTGAGAGAGAGAGTGCTTTTGCTCAGGATTGTGGCAGAAATATAACGGCATAAATCCCAAGCCTAGTGAGATGGAGAAAGATTCTTTCATTAATTACAAAGAGTTATTTGGCAGTCACGCTATGACACTAAAGGTGAGATGAGCCAGTGAACTCAGCTCAGCTCAACAATAAGATTAGACTCTTTTGTTTCCCTTTCTTTCTTTTTTTTTACATCAAGGTTGTTTATTTAAATTGCATAGTGAAATCTGTCATACCTATTAAATTATCATTGTAATTCACATTGATAAAGAAATAAATAAATAAAAACTACTCAAATAAAAAACAGAACACTGCTACATATTTGCATTGACTAATAACCCAGAGCAATCAGTTCAGGAATAGTAGCTTCAATATTATTGTGCTTCTGAGCATTTGAGTAGAAATTGAAAAATGTTTTTTTTTTATTAATACCTGTAATGATTCACTTTCAGAATAAAACATATCCCATCCATCCAGACCAGCAACAACGAATGACATCTCACATCAACCAAAAATACATTAAGATTTTTTTTTATAATAATAATAATAATAATTGAGTGAAAATTGTATGAAAGATAAACGATAGCCAGCTGATCTGTTCTGTTGTCTGTTTATCACATTGGCTCATGCTGTGTTATGGCTTCAGTTTCAACATTGCTCACTCACTCACTCACTCACTCACACACAGTCAATTTAGAAGCATCAATTAGCTTAAACGGCATGTCTTTCGACTGTGGCAGGAAACCAAAGTACCCAAAGGGAACCCATCGAGCATGGGGAGAGCATGCAGACACAAAGTGGGAATCGAACCCGGACCCTGGTGGTGCAAAGCAACAGTGCTAACCGCTAAGACGCCTTAGCTAAAAGTATTTTCAAATTAATTGATTAATGATTAATAATGATCATTATGTAGGTTTCACTATTTTATAACTGTTTTCAGAAACTGATATAGTGTTATCATTACTGATGTAATATTTAGCCGAGATGGCGCGATATGGCATGTTGTTCTCTCTCCTGACCCCCAGGTTACTGTCTGTGTGTCTTTGTGGGTTTCATCCGTATTTTTTCCGGTTTCCTGACACTTCATAAAATATTTCAGCAGATCACTTTTGGCCAGGCTGTACATGTCTGTGTGTGTGTGATGGTTTTGCAACCCTGTCCAAGAAAAACTGGTAACTGAAAATCCATGAATGAGTACTTGGCCCTTAATGTGAATTTCTAGACAATATCACTGTTGTTCAAGAAGATCTCAGGATGTATTATTTTTGCTTCCCAATAATATAATACATTTTTATTACTCTGCCATGTACACTATATTGCCAAGAAAATATGTGGGCACCTAACCATCACATTAATATTTGCGTGTTGGACATTCCATCCCAGAGCCTGTCCCTGCTTTCATGCTACAGTGTAACAGCCTCCACTCTGTGAAGTGTGTCTTTTAGAATGTGGCTGTGGGAATCTGTGGCCTTTCATACACAAGAGCATTAGTGAAGTCAGGTATTGATGTTGAGAGCCCTGGTGTGCAGCTGGTGTTCTAATCCATCCTACAGTATAGTGCCTTGCAAAAGTATTCGCACCCCATTGAACATTCCCACATTTACGTTTGTGGTTGTAATGTGAGAAAATGTGGGAAAGTTCAAGGGGTATGAATACTTTTGGAGGCGCTGTAAAAGATGCTCAGTGGGGTTGTGGAGGACCCTTAAATTCTTCCAAACCTTGGCTTTATGATCCTCGCTTTGTGTATACCGGCATTGTCATGCTGGATCAGTTCAGTTGCGGTGAAGGGAAATCTAAAATTTATAGCATACAAAGACCTTGTGGACAAAGTGTTGTCTTTTGTGTGTGCTTTTCTCACTATATTACGTAGCTTCCCAACAAACTTTTTGGACTTTTTCTTCAGCCTGTGAAAGAGTGAAATGCTATCAGGATGTGCAGTGTGTACTGACAGAGACTTCAAAGCACTGCTGTAAGTCATTCTGCATATACTGTATGCTGTCTGCCAAATGCTATAAATGTAAATGTACAAGGGGTGTTCAAGTCAAACCAGGACTCGTGAATAAACACATAAAAACCAATTTACATTTACAGAAGGTTTGCACAGACCCTTAATCGCAAACATTTTTAAAAAGACCTTATATCAATGAATGACATTCTTGGCCAAGGTGGCACAGAGCCCACTGGACATTCAGCGAACGGAACGCGTGATCCTCGAAAAGCAACAAATAACTTCTAACCAAATTGTGGACGAGACGCATCTGTCTGTGGGAACTACTGTATCCAGACTATCATTCACCAACACCACTGGTACGGTACATTACAGGAACTCAGCTGGGAGTTACTGCTACATCCTCTGACCTCGCTCCAAGCCATTTCCACATGT
The DNA here is from genome assembly GCA_003987875.1 of Clarias batrachus. Classification (NCBI taxonomy): domain Eukaryota; kingdom Metazoa; phylum Chordata; class Actinopteri; order Siluriformes; family Clariidae; genus Clarias; species Clarias batrachus. The sequence continues at coordinate 417,336 of QMIH01000347.1, read as the reverse complement.
TTGGGTCATTAAATGAGTTCCTGAGAGGCCAGCATTTCAGACATGAAGCAGACAGTCTGATCATGGCTCCGGCGTACTGAGAAAACTTCCTACCTTTGTGGTATCCAAGCCCTGGGGCTTGCTGTAGTGTATGTGCTACTTTCTGCCAAACCCACAGTACTTCATCCAAGGTCATGAGTTTGTCAACCATCTACTCCATATCTACACCGTATCTTGTCATTAGTACCTTACATTAGTTGTTTTTTTAATAATTAACTGTACATGTAGGCGGCACGGTGATGTAGTGGTTAGCACTGTCGCCTTGCACCGCCAGGGTCAGGGTTCGATTCCCGTCTCTGTGTGCATGGAGTTTGCATGTTCTCCCCGTGCTTGGTGGGTTTCCTCCGGGTACTCCGGTTTCCTCCCACAGTTCCAAAGACATGTAGGTTAGGCTGATTGACATTCCCAAATTGCCTGTAGTGTGTGAATGAGTGAGTGTATGTGTGTGTGTGTGTGTGTGTGCCCTGCGATGGATTGGCGCCCTGTCCAGGGTGTACCCTGCCATGTGCCCCAAGTCTCCWGGGATAGGCTCCAGGCCCCTGTGACCCTGAATACAGGATTAAGCGGTATAGATGATGAGTGAGTGAGTGAGAACTGTACATGTACTTCCAACACATAGAAGTGTACGTTATACAGGGATTGCATTTCGCTATGAGACTTGTGCAAACTCTCTGGCTGTTAATCAAACTTGGCCTCAGGGCTATCAGCAGTCGGTGCGAGAACACAGAGCGATGGCTGATATGTTCCTCATCCGTTCGGTGTACTTACTGTTTACAGAGCTTGGCCGCTAATAAATAAATAAAAAAGTGCATTTTGAGGCTTTTTTTTTTTTTTTCTTTTCTTTTGTATTTAGGATTCTGATTTCTTCCACAGCAGCAGTATCATGTCTCATGCGTAGACTCTGGCACTGCTGAGATGATGGGGCAGTTAAGTGAGGTGCACAAGTGTCTCATGTGTCACTGCTTTCTTACAGCACTTACAGTGAGTGAGTGACTCAGACGCACTCTGCAGCGTGGAGTGAATTTTGAGTGTGTTTTTCCGCCTGCCAGGTTGTGGTACAGCACGGGGCGAACTAGAACGGTGATTTTGTCGTTGTTATTGTGGTTTTATTTTGATATTTTCCTTCTAGCTATTTTACGGAACTCATTATAACCCAATTGATGTCATAAAATACGATAAGATGTGCTCACAACACATTGTCTGCTGACAATCATTAGAGGATCCCTTCTCTGATGGTCAGGTCGTGTTTGAACTCAATTTGCTGTAACCAAGCTTAATTAATCATACTTATTTGAAATGATTTACCCTTAAGGATTTGCTCCAATTAAATTGAGGAACGGTGCTACAATAAAACACAAAAGGAGGAGATAAAAAGAAAAAAGATTTAACAAGACTGGGGAACTGAGAATATGGGAAGAAGAAGAAAAAAAAAAAAAAAACCTTAGCACAATTTTTTGAAAGGAATGAGGCAACATAAGAAAAATCTATTATGTGCATCCGATTATGGCATAACAGTAAAATATCAACGAACCCTCAGTTTCATATCATTAAATGTTCCGTGGGTCCGCAGTAGGTCATGTTTCTTCAAATCAGGACTTAGAATATTGAGTATGCACAAATGCACAGCAATCTGACGACCTTTAATACACAATTGAATCATTCATTCATTTATGCATTCATGCATGGATCCAATCCCAGGAACACCGAGTGTGATGCAGGAGTACACCCCGGATGGGACACTAATCCATTAGAAAAAAATCATGCACACCTACAGTACATTCACGCCTCAATTAATTCAATGTAGGGTAGCCAAAGCTGGATAGAGATAGGAGGAAAAACCTGAGAACCAGGAGGAAACCCACACAGACACTAAACCGAGCCCAGGATCGAACCCTGAGGAGCTGTGAGGTAGTTAGTGCTACCTACTGTCTTTCACAGTAGATGAGAGTATTTAAAAAATCATCTTATAATGAAATACGTTTCATCTTTCCCTCCGTGTAAGTTATTAATTAAGCGATTACGCTGGTCTAGAATGAGATAAGAGCAAAAGCAGGACCCGAGTTATCATTTTATCTTTGATTAGTCTGGTTCTGCTAATGTTTCTAAAATGAAAGTCAGCAGTCAGGAACCTACTATGATTTGAAGGTCAGCCCAGCAAAAGAACGCTAACATTTATGAGGCGTCGACAATACATCCAGGTTACCTAGTTTACTTAATTTGCTGTGTTTCCTTCCCAGAAAGAAAGGCCATTTTAAGTATTAAATATCTTGAATATTAAATACGGACTTGTAAAAATAATGAAATGAATGAACCTTTTGTTAACCTACAGCACTAACGATTAAGATGTTCCAAAGAAAAACCAAATACATATTCATATATTCATATACATATGTTAAATATGTCCATATTCAGTTCAATACATAGGACCATATACAGTGCTGTGCAAAAGTCTTAATTCGCCAACACCAGACTTTCTTCTACTATTTATTTTAGTCTTGAGGAATAGATTCTCAAGGACTTTATTGGCTCTCAGTTTCAGTCCAGTCTCTGTACCTGATCAGTTTCAGAAACATATGACATGAACCAGTGAGAAACTGGTGCAGATGATGACAGGTGATTAGTATACTGGTGATGCTGAATGCTGCGTGATTGGAACAGACCTTTACCTTTGGGCACTGAGCAGTCCGTCACGGTAAAACATTTGTTCCCATTTCTTTAATTGAATCTACATTATTTTATTTAATTAGATATATAACAGGCATATAACACAACCCAGTTATGAGACTGTATGACTGTATGTCTCTTATCTTATCTCCTGCTACACTACTGCACGTATCCCTGCATTTCACTAGTGCTTGGATACCATCACGGTAGAAAGTTTTTTTTTTTTTTTTCCCCTCAGTACTCCAGAACCATGATCAAATTGCCTGCTTTATATCCTTCTTTAATGGCACAAATATGTGGAAATGGCCCGGGGCGAGATCAGGACGATACGAAGGAGGTGGCAATAACTTCCAGATGAGTTCCTATAATGTGCAAGTGGTACTGGTAATGATTGTGTGTACAGTTCCCACAGACAGATGCATCTCCTCCGCAAGCTGGTGACAAGTTATCCATTGATTTTCAAGATCCACTCACTGAATGTTTGCGGGAATGACTGCAGTGGGCTCCAAGCCACCTCAACCGGGATCATATGGCTGTTCTTTAAAACGTTGGCACCATTCAACGCTTTGCTACGGCTAAGAGACTCGTCGCCGTGCAGTGCCATGAATTCTTCTGTAAATGTCAATCGGCTTATGCCTTCATTAATGAGAAATTCCATCACATGTTCCGGTTTGTCACTCCTCGTACATCAAAATTCCGAGACAATTAATTAATGCATTTCTTTGTATTCGTTTCTTGTGTACCAGCAAATGATATCTAGTCATTCTCAATTGATTTCTCTCTCTCTCTCTCTCTCTTTCTCTCTTCAAGAAGGCATTCCCATCTACGGAACGGCTGCTCACTGGATGTTTTTTTTTTCTTTTTCTCATCATTCTGAGTAAACTCCAGAGGCTGTTATGCATGAAAATCCCCAGAGATTAGGTGTTCCAGAAATAGTCAAACCAGTATACATGCAAACCAATTTAATATGTGCAAATAAGAGATATCAGCTATACCTGACATATCCATGGAGACGTATTTATAACCAATAAGAAAGCTCACAGCTGTCTGTGCTCAGGGAAATGTCAAGGGTGTTGCACTCACCAGCTTCTCCGAGTCATTTTTAAAAGCAAGGATTAAGCAAAGAAATTCTGAATATTACACTATGTCTATAGCAGGCCTTTAAGCAGGGTGGCTGAGTGGTTGGTTTCTCGCCTGCCACGTGGTTCAGTTCCCACCTGATGCCCAAAACCCCGGCCACTGGATGCGGTGCCATCCCAAGCTTGGTTAAAATATGAGGGTCGTGTCAGGAAGGGCATCCAGCGCAAAACCTGTGCCAAGTTGCTGTGCGGATGGGTTGGTCGGCTGTGGCGACCTCTCAAAGGCAACAGCTGGAAGACTAACAACATAACACTATATCTTTGCCACAATCATTTAAACACTACTGGGGGAATGTTTTCGTCGTTCCATGCAACGCTTTAAAATGCTGAAAAGGGTGAGCAGAATTTTAAAAAAAGAGAAAAAGAGTCGTGAGTGCTAATAGGGTCAAAAAACAAAGCTGCTCTGGGTGTGAACCTGCCTGAGGTGTGGAAATGAGCAAGAACGTTTGTGTGGAAAGTGCGTTCGAGGACAGGAGAGGTCTATGTATGAACAGCACTTAGATAGCTGACATCTCTCTGAATAAGTTCAGAGCAATGTCTATATGACAGGATCGCTGTGGGGTGCACACATGCTAGGTTGCAGCTGTTTGTTCACAACACCTTCCATTACTCGTCTCTCTGTTCTGCTCCCTCGCGCTCTCTCTAATCTCATTTGCTCCGACTCTTCTCTCTCTCCTCCTCCTTTTTTTTTTTTTTTAAATAGCTTCAACAGACCATTGTTCCTAACAAACACCTTTGTTTCAGCAAAGCGACTATGTATGCAAAGTTTCAAATTAGCTAATTTTTTATTATTTAAAAAAAAAAAAAAAAAATTTTCAGGAGGTGGTAGTCTATCCATTAGCGCGACAGCACTTGAAATAAAAACACACACCCACGCTAACACAAACATGCATGTTACCAGGGGTCCTAACACTACAAAAATCAGGCAGTTAGTCTGGAGTAAAGCTGCTTTTAATGAAGTAAGACGGCATAAACTAAAGTTGCTGCATTCCCTGGTGTTGTAATTTCAGCTAAACGAAATGATTAAAGTCAAATAAACAATAGCAGTCACAGCCAAAAGTGTGGGTGCATTCATTTTTAAAGAATGGTGGGTTATAATGACAAATCATGGCGGATGTGTAGCTACTGTAAAACACACACACACATACACACTTGAAATGTGTTATATAAGCTACAACAGCCCAGGTTAAGGGCATTTTCTCAGGTCTAGCATGTTTTAAGCGATACGCTGGTGTTAGCACTGCTTAGCACTGGCAAATTTGGCACCTCAAGGGTGTGGGTTCGATTCCCGTCTGAGGGTCTCTGTGTGTGTGGAGTTTGCAGGTTTCCTCCCACAGTCCAAAGACATGTAGATTAGGCTAATTGGCGTTCTCAAAATGCCGGTAATGTGTGAATGTTGAACGGAGGTCCTACCATGGGTGTGACAATGGGAGTAAATACAATGGTCAACAGTTCCTGGTTGGTTCTGCAGAGGTTCCTAGATGAAGATGGAGCATGTTTTACTTTTTCTAACAATTTGACTTTCAGTTTTTTTTAAGATAAAAGACCAAAAATAGGAGAAGCTGATGTTTTTATGGCACTTTTTTTTTGAAAGATAATTTTATTCGAATTTCATACCCTACAGGTACATACAGTATAGCAATTAGCCTTACTTGTTAAAAGTAAGCTATGTTGGCCAAGTGGTTTTCAGTTTCAGTTCATGTACACAAATAGTATTTAGCTCATAGATGAAACAACTAGCACTTCATAATCTGGATCATTAGAAAAGAGTTTGGGGAACATTGTGCTCTGTAATTGTTGGCAAACCCAATATGCTGGCAATTTCATCCAATTATTCGCACCATTCATAATACCTAACAAGTTTTTGTGTCCTGCTTCTGATTTATTTGGAAGAGGTGAAAACTATAAACGGTGGGTGATGAAAACATCATTTGTGAATTGAAACTGGTTCTGATAATTGCTGGGTGTACAGCACACAGGAGCCAATCAACTTGCTTTTGTTGTGATTAATAGACTAATTGTTTCCGTCTCGTTTTCGTTCGAGGAAGCCGATACCCAACAAATGACAGCTTTTCGAAATTACTCGACATTTCCTGCATTCGCTGAAGTTCCTCATATTCTCAATCCGAATGCTTAATTAGAGTGTGAAGACATGAAGAGGCATTACAATGCAAAACACACACACAAAAAAAAAAATGGGACCAAAAAAAAAAAAAAAGCATGCAGGATCTCCAGGGTAAGGATGCGTTTGAATCTGATTGACAGGGTTGAGTGGAGCAGTGAGACCATGCTCATAAGGTTTGATTTAGAACAACAAAAAAAGGTTTTTAGGTTTGTAACTTAAACTTAAAGAAGCCTAGAGCACAGTGTTTCCTTCGGAGTTGAGCTCATTTTGGAAGCAAAGAATGCTTAACGGTTTAAAAATCTTTCAAGGAAGCCTTTTTTTTTTTTCTCCCCATGAGAGTACACTTATGAAATCATGACTGAGTCAGATGTTAGTGGACGTATTTGTGAGTCAGAACAGTGTATTTAAATGTATAAGAGTTTGTATGGGTGGTACACAGGGGGTGTGGGTATTTTGGTTTTGCCAAGAGAAAGACATTTGCCAAAAAAGAAAAAAAAAAAAAAAAAACACACGTAATATCAAACTAAAGTGCAGAGTTTTTTAAGTTACAATGGTAAATAAATCCGGTTCCTGTTTCTCTTAAGACTCTAAAGCCAAGATTTAGTAATGGTTAATACCATACACACCTGAGAAACTGATTAGTGTCGTTGGATTCATTTGGTAATAGCATGATCCCATTTTACCTGCAAAAGGCAAATAAACAAGGCTCAATTTGTACTAAGGGCCCCAAAGTTTGCCAAGAAATACCTCCCCCCCCCCCATTACACCCAATCACCAACCTGAATCACTCGTACAAGGCAGACAGATCCATACTTTCATGTTGTTTACACCAATTTCTGACCCTACCATCCAAATGTCACAGCAAAAATCGAGACTCATCAGACCGTTTTTCCAATCTTCTGTTGTTGGATTCCGGTGAACTGTAGCCTCGGTTTCCTGTTCTTAGCTGACAGGGGTGGCAGCCGGTGCGGTCTTCTGCTGCTGTAGCCCATCTGCTTTTAGGTTCGATGCGTTGTGCATTCAGAGATGCTCTTTGGCATGGCTCGGTTGTAAAAAGACGCTGCCTTTCTATCAGCTTGAACCAGTCTGGCCATTCTCCGCTGACCCCTGGCATAACGAGGCACTTTGACCCAGAGAAATGCCGCTCACTAGGTATATTTTCTTTTTTTCAGCCACTAACAACCGTGCCACATTCAAAGTCACTTAAATCATTTTCCCTCCTCATTCTAGTTCTCATTTTGAACTTCATCAGGTCATCTCGACCAGGTCTGCATCCTGACATGCACAGTAGTACAGTAGCTGCCATGAGATTGGCTGATATTTATGTTAATAAAGCAGGCGTACCTAATGAAGTGGCCGGTGAGTGGACTGTACTTTATATCGAGACGCGTAATCATGATCAGTTTGACTAATGCAAACAGTCATATTTCTCTTGGACAAAGCGGCGTACGACATGCACAGTTTAGTTTAATGTGGCTTTGGGAGATTAAATCAGAGTCCGAAAATGATAATGCTTGTGGACGATTCAGCTCTTTTATTCATGCTCAATTTTCTATTTCGATTTCGAGAATTAATATATTTCTGCTTATGTTTTGGTTTGTTTTCACTCCTTTTGAAAAATCCTGCACTCGACTGATTTACGTCGGTGAAATTCAATCTAATCTTTGAATAGAGTCATGAAAAAAATCATTTTAAAATATGTGCAACAATCCTACAATTATTCTGTGGCTGGCAAGGGCAATATATCTGACATCGCCATGCTAAAAACAAAATCCAAACACACCTTTATAGCTGAGATTTACTCCCTCAAATCTATAAACTGCATTTCAGTAGGTTTTTAGAGGAGCATCCTAATTGAATTCATTTGACTTACAATAGACTTACAGTAGTATTGCACACAAAATATTAAGTAATAAATGCAATAAAAAAGGATGATATATAATATACTGTATATATATGTGTGTGTGTGTGTGTGTGTGTGTGTGTGTGTGTGTGTGTGTATAATTCATTTTAATGTGCAGTCTAGTGTTTAGGTCGAATAAACTTTTTTTTCTCAAGCCAGTTTGAGCTTACGCATTATTGTCTTCTTAACAAGTCCAACAGCCTTGAATCAAAGATCAGACAACAATCCATGCCAGCTACAGTAAATCACTAATCCATGTAGGAAGAATGGGCCACATTTCTCGACTATTAATCCAATAACAGCAGACAGACACAACATTTTACAATATAAATACGGTAGACAAACAACATGTCTATATAGATTAAATATAGATTAAATTAAAGAAATTGGAAACAGAAAGAAACAGAAACACTTTTACTGCAACAGGCTGCAAAAAGATTCAATTGAAAAACTGGAGTTATTCCGCATCACCAGCTTATTGCTAAGAGGTGTGAGGTAACTTGAGAAAACCTTGTGGAGCACAATTCAAAATTCAATACGACGAGCCCAGGATCGGATCAAACCGCGCACCCTGGAGTTGTAGGGTTGTCGTGTCAAACACAGCATTGCCATTTGGACATGTGCAACATCTGTATCACTGATTATATTGAAGGGCTTACCAAGTTTCCATAATTAACATGCATTCAGTGGCGTAACTGACTGTTTGTATAGGCAACGCTGTCTTTACATTATCCTTCAGTTGTAATGGTGCAACTGTAAGTCACTTTGGATGAATGTGCCAGCCAAACAAGTTAATCGCAATGTTAAAGCTTTACAGTGGCGTTGAAACCAGTACAAATAGTTCTGGAGACCAGATATAAAGATTTTTTTTTTTAAATCAAGCAGCGCACAAAAAATATGTATAAGCATTTGTGTAATTACTGAAATACAGTAGTATAGCATTGAGAAGTCAGGGTGCTTACAAAGAGCTGGAAAAACATGTAAAAAAAAAAAAAAAAGAAAGATTTTACGTCTATTAAAAAAAAGGTTAATTACAAAATTGGAAAGTTTGCATTAAAAGAAGAAAATAAGTCTTGCTATATATTTGATCCTTCCTCTGAATTATGCTTTGTGTATCCTACGAAGTTGACATTTCATGCATTCCGTGCCGTTCCTCGAATTTTCAGTCTGAATGTTTAACTAAAGGTTGATGTTTTATTTTTTACAAAATAAAGTCAGATTATCACAAATACGGCAAATTAAGGCATGATGAGACATCATCAAAGACATGAGATCTTCAAGGTTATAATGGCCTCACGTTAACTTCATCAAGTTAAACGGTGAAGCACAGCACTTGGGACTGTACATTCATTGTCATATATTCCTACATATTAATCACAGATCAGACAAATCAGTCAAGTAAGTTAATAGCGTCTGAACCGCGGATCGGAACAATTCTGTACTCTCTAGCACTGACCACTCGCTCATGAGAGTCCTGCCGATCCCTGATAAGTAACAGTTAAATCATTGCTGATAATGACTCTATGAATGTAGCTTAGGATATAAAGCTCTATACACCAGATTTAGTAAATGGGGAAGCGACCACCTTGTAATGAGCTTAGCGAGCTAATCAGGATTAAACCGGCAAGACAAGACAATACAGGGACAGGGACTATAAACAGCTCAAAACGTAAAACGTCCTTCTTTTTCTCAGTCTTTGTGCAGGAATCGAGTTACATGTGGTATTACAGTACATGAATATCTGACTTAGAGTATCTGCAATACACCATTTCTATAATCATCAACTGGAGGTGTCCATGTGAATTGTCTCCACTTGCATTCAGAGTCCCGGTTTGACTTGAATGTCCCTTGTGTGTGTGTGTGTATATATA
>QMIH01000347.1:380147-407469 GCA_003987875.1 Clarias batrachus | reverse complement strand
ACATGAAACATTTGGAATAGTAATTATGAAAAATAATTATGAAGCTATAAAATCTCTATTAAATATTAAATCTGAAAAAATCTATTATTATTATTATTATTATTAAATAATTTTTAATTATTATTAATATTTTTTTTATATTGTAATTTTCAAGATTTTTGTGCCTCTTTCACCATATTGACACTTCATTCATTTAAAAGTAATGTTTGGCAGTAAAACATATACATACATACACACACACATGTACATACAGTACATACATATATGTAGTAATGTCTATGCTTTTACTGCCAGAAATTGAATTATTAATTATTAAGTATTACTGATAGTCGTTATTGATAAAGAAATTAAGTAGTGGGTGTAACTCAAGTTCATATGCATGTGACGGTAGATGAGCGAATACTTTTAGCAATATTCATTAAATATCTGTTCTTAACCTATAGGGTTTAATATGAAAGCATAGAGTTTAAACCATTCTCCCAGAAGCGAATTTGTGAGGTCTCCACTCTAATTCATCCCAAAGCTGTATACTGTATATGGAACGCTTTGGTACAGTACGAGCTCTATGAATTACAGAATTATGCCTACAGTATGTTTGTTTCCCATGATAAGTGTGACCTTTGCATTGAATTGCCCTCATGTAACCTCCGAAGCTGCTGATGAGTTAGAGTCCAAGGAAGGATGCAGACGTGGAGATGGTTTTCGCTGATGAGATCTGTGTACAGTCCTGTTTGCGCTGGTGCTTTGAGTAAAATTCCACCTCGAGCATGCAGGTTCTGATAGTGTACATTGATTTACTCTATTACTGTCGGAAAAAAGTTCATTCCACAACCACTCTTTTAAAACATTCATACTCTAGCAGTGCTTCGGCTGTCATGATACCGAAACACTTTATTATAACCTACAGTACGTTATGTAGGTGTTTCAATTCTTTACATATTTGGCTTCTTAACATCAGAGCGTATGGTCATATGTGAAATGGGGGGGAAATGGGGCCATGTTTTTAGATTAATGATTGAATGAGACAAAGCAGATGTGTCTGGGAAGCTGGGGATATAGGTCTATGGTCGTGTGTGTGTGTGTGTGTGTGTGTGTGTGTGTGTGTGTGTGTGTGTGTGTGTGTGTGTGTGTGTGTGTGTGTGCACGTAATTGCATGTGTGAGCCAAATAGAGTGTTTGAAATCTCATAGGAAAATTTGTCAAATTGGTTCAGAGAGAGAGAGAGATTTGTTTCAATGAGTGAGCATGTGCATATTTGTGCTTGTGTGTGTATTCAGTTGTGATCATTAGACCTAGCCGTGTATGCACGTAGAAGCGGGTGTAGCCCGTAGTACGGCTGTTTTCAGCCACCATTAATTATCCTGGAACCTAAATATTTAATCACTATCAGTCTTTAATTAGCAACAACAGCACGTGCGCTCGGCGCAAAGATAATAATGATGACTGAGCTCCTGTCTGGCACCCGCTTCACAACGTGACCTCACACTCCTATTACCACCGGTAACAACCAGCCATAACCACGGCAACTCATCACCACTGCAGCACAGACAAAAGCGAGCGAGACAGAGAGGGACAAAGGCAGCCTCGGATCCATTTAATAGAGAAAGAAAAGATCAGTCGCAGCTCGAGAGATGGAGGAACGAGATGAGAGATTTCAGACGCCACTCTCTGCAGGCAGTTCTAACTTTAATCACGTTTTTTTCCCCCACCTCTCCTCTTTATTAAAGAATGTAAATTCCCATGTCACTGGAGCTCCAAGGGTTCAATGCAGCTTACCATAAGAAGAGGACAGAATAAGCTTACACACACACACACACACACACACACACACAGAGACAGAGGTACACGTGAGTGAGAAAGGAACACAAGGACAAAAAGTCCATTAGAACATTAAAGCTAATTTACACATGCACATAAGCGCACACACACACACACACACACACACACACACACACACACATACACACATTCCTAGTCATTCGTCTTTTTCAACCTCGCAGCCCCCCCACAGTCAGCATCACACCATTAGCCAATGGCTCTCCACCATCCACCTCTCCCACACTTTCATCCATTTTTCGGTAGCCCCTGCTTCTCTTCAGCACCTATTCACTTCATCACACCACCTCTCGGGCTCCACAGGGGCGAAGGACGGACACATCATAACAGGAAGACAGCCAGATGGAGTGAGTGCCAGTGCTCTCTCAGCTCCATCTACTGACTCTCCGTTCTCTGCCTCGCGCTTTCCCCTGTATAGAATCATGCAGCACCCACTCCGTCCTGGGCGGGAGATTAATTCACAAGACGAACGGGAAGAGTTATGTCTGGAAGTGTCTGGGGCAAAACAAGGGGCACGGCTGGAGCAAAGGGAAGGGCAGGACGGGAAAAAAAAAAAAAAAAACAGGAGGCAAGAAATCATCCATAACCTCCTGCAGGGTTTTTTTTTTTTTCTTTCTTTTCTTTTTTTTTTTTCCTCCCCTTCCCTGTTCTTGTGCATTAGCTGAGCGCCGTGGCAATTTAGAGGCCAATAAACCTCCTCACACGAGCATGCATCATCATAGAAAGGCGAAATAAAACAGGGACGTAGGCACCTGGAGATGCAAGATAAAGGAACGCGTGGATATAAAACTGAATATGGATCAGGGCCTTGATTTATAATTTACATATACTATCCACACATACGGAGCCACTATAATAGAGGCAGGAAACCTGCGCGCGGAAATGTGGCCGCGCCGAACAAACAAGGTGAAAAGGAGAAAGGAATGGAGATCTAAACAGCAGCTGAGGTGTGTGACGATGGCCGATAGAGGAGCGAGAGAGAGGGAGAAGATAGATGACTGAAAATGGGAGGGAAGCAAGAAATCTCGGATGTAAATGGGAACAAGGGGAAAGGGGCCGTTTGTCATCTGGATTCAGATGAGAGATATATACGGTATGATGGATGAACAAAATAAACGGCTTTATTTCAGTCCTACACTGAGTGACTCCATTTCGGAGGCAGCAGAACGGCGCTGGAGAACGCACGGCGAATTTCAACAGGGTTAAGATGCGTGCTCGTTTTAGCAGGCCGTTTTCAACAGCTGGTGCTTAGTCAGTTCATCGATCTGGGCTTTGAGGTGATAGTGCTTAGGCAGATTGTACGATTACACACTTGTGGCCAAAGATTTCTCTGGAAAGGAAAGAAGAAAAAGGGGGAAAAAAAAAAAAAAAACAGCTCTCAAACGACACCCTGGTTATGTATGCGTCCTGGTCCTCAATTGCGATGTTTACTGTCTTCCGAGTTTCAGCTCGGCTACAATTAAACAACTCTTAATGAGTTTTAAATTACAGGTTAGAGCCGAGAAAACAGTAACATGCAATTGTGGGCTACTTCATGACCACAAAACACTTATCTTGGACATTAGGACCGTCATGATCGAATCGGGCCGCTTCTCTTCCTCAGCATCAGCATGCACTTTTTGACCAAGGGAGAAGTAATCGATTTACAAATGATCGGCCAAATGTCCAATTCCACTTATGCTGACTGATCTAAGACCTATAGACACAGCCGGCATCTTGGTATCTGAAGAATTTTCATTTTTATCTTCCTGCTCATTGTAGTCTATTTGAGAAACAGATTTTTACGGGAGTTGTTTAATGCACATTAGATGGAAAGAAAAAAAAAAAAAAAACAGGACCAAAATCAGGCATATGTAGTTCTGCCTCATTTCTCATGTCTGAGAAAACATTGCAGTGAATATTGTTTCCTCTCCCCAATGTTCGTATAGGTTTCCACTCGGTCCTCTAGTTTTCCTCCCAAAAGCATGCTGGTAGCCAGATGCAAAATGGGGTGTGAATGTGTGTGTGTGTGTGTGTGTGTGTGTGTGTGTGTGTGTGTGTGTGTGTGTGTGTGTGTGTGGTGAGAGGTGCCTGGAGATGGACTGGCATCCCATCCCAATGTTCCTTAAATAGACTGCAGATCCAATAGAACTGTAAACAAAGCGCATAGAGAAGATGAATGGATGAATTGTCACATGCCTGAGAAAAATGATAAATCACAGCCTTCTAAAGTGTCTAGCTGCAAATAAAACCAAAACAGAGAAATGAAATACTTATATATGTTATACAACATGCAAGGGGCCTTCAAGTCAAATGGTACTTTTGATTGCGCAGAAGAAAAGAACGCCGTTAGGAGAGTAAAAACTAGCTTTACTTTAGCTCTAATGCACTCTTCTCTAAAGCGTTTCTCTGGTGCTTAGATACCATACAGGCTGAAAGATTTCTCAGTACATCAGATCCATGATTGAACTGTCTGGAAGTGAAAAGGCCTGAAACGCAGGCCTCCCAGGAACTCCTTTAATGGCCCATGTACAGTATATGTAAATGGCTTGGAGCAAGGTCAGGACGTGCCAATGTCTCAGAGACAGTCCTAATGGTGTTTGTGAATGATTATGTGTAGAGTTCTCACGGACAGATGTGTCTCGTTTGTAAGTCGGCAACGAGTCATCCGTCCATTTTTGATCGTTCCAGGAACAAGTGCAGTGGACGGCATGCCACCTCGGCCGAGACCGCCATTCACATTCGATGCGCTTAAAGCATTTGCACCATTCAGATGTTTTACTGAGACCGAGTGTCTCATCACTGTACAGTACTTGAAGTCTTCTGTAAATGTCAGTCGAACTTTGCCAGTGTGACTTGAGCGCCCCTTTTACTGGATATTATGACAAATATGTCAGTCTGTTCCTCCAGGTTTTATATTTTAAAACTTTTAATATTTTAGATCATTCCGCACCCAGGCAACCAATTTTGAGACAGCTGTCTGATGGGAAATATTGACCGTCTCAAGGTGCCTGGGAAATGTCAGGTGTCAAATCTGCTCAGCCTTTTTTACCCCCCTCAAGAAAGGTGTATGCAGGGCACGCGTCTTTCTCGCTGCAATGATTTCCCGGAATCAAGCCATGCCGATCCCAGAATCGGTCGGAATGCAACCGCACATAATCCTGAGAAATCCTCAAAAGAACACGCCAAAGGCTCAATAATAACAACACGAGGCTGCTTCCACCAACCTTAATATAACGAGTCACAGACTCCAGTGCTTGGTGGTACAGTGGTATTTGTCATCCGTTTCTGACGAGCAAGGATAAAAAGAGGAGGAGCTGTGTAGGGTTGAAAGAAGGTTTGAGGAAAAGCTGCGCTGAAGGCTGGAAAAGTAATGCCGGGCCTCATGAATCTGCTTCTGCCTTCTCGGAGACAGTAAGATGCATCCGCCGTGCTTGTTAATGCCTCAAATAGATAAATAATTCAGCGCAGCGAACCGCTGACGGGGAGGACTAATTAAAGAGCAGACTCGTGAGGTGAGACACCACCACCTCGAACATTTGCCGACAATTAACTGTGAGCAGCGAACGCTGTGGCCACGCCGTTAACGTGGCAAGGCAGCTGTCTCAGCCGAGCATGATGGGAAATGTCAATCGTTGACTAATGACCTGACGCCACCACAACACACGAAGCGATCACACTCCAGCATGGCAGCGTATGGCAACACACACTCGTTAACCTGAGGGGAGAGTTGTCAAAGCCGGACATTAAGGAAGACCTGAGCGCTTCTGACAGTAGCCGAGGCCGCTTAACAGGCCGAGTGTCTAAAGGACACGCCGCTCACGAAATGTTTACAAGCACAACAAACACACCATGCAAGCTCAGGTTAACGTGGAAGAGCGATAAGCTCCGGGAATAAGTAGGTAAAAGGGTACGGATTAACGGTGTCATGAAAACACTGCTGGTCAGACGACTGCAACATCAGCACAAGCTCTTGGCCTTTTCTTAAAGGGTTTTATTGTTAAAAGAACACTCTGTCCTGACCTCGTAAAGAGAATATAGACTCCATTAAAGCTATAAAATGCGCTTCGACTCTTGACATTTGGTTATGAAGGGAGCGAAATGGCATCTTGTGTGGCAAAGGCTTGCATGTCTGCTGGGAGTTGACATTAACGGAAGCTCGCTGTGTCCGGTGGATGCTGTAATAAAACCAACATGTTCCAGCTAACCTTGTGGGAGCGGCCACACACGGCGGTGCCCGTGACAGCTGGAACACTGGCATTTTGCACAGCACGGTTTTCGCCAAAATCTATTTGAATTGGTTCATATTCGTATCATTTGCTGAAAGAAACGTTCGACACAACTGCAGGACACCTGCAGCTTAACAATGAATCATTTCTGCTGTCAATTAATACAAAAAATTGTCGAGGTAATCACAGTCATAGTCTGTGATTAATCACAATTAACCATAACTTAAAAATACTCCGATTTGCTTGTATTATAAATGTGCAATGTTGGAATTAAGAAATGCATGACCAACTGGTTCAATGAAACATTACGCAGTTTTATAATACCTTACAAATGTCAAATTAAAATCTCTTGAATGGGATCGGCACTGCATACATTGGATGGGTAGTATGGGTAAGGCGGGGCTCGAACCCGGATAATTACTGGAGATACAAAAATCAACAACCTAGAGCCTTAGCCGCCTGAGCCGCCTGAGCCACCACTCCCACATCTTATATTTAGTGTATCCTTGAACATCTTGTAAATGTATTCTAGTTCGAGTTAGCATGAGCACACAACTTTGGTTTTATCCAAACATACAGGGGTTGGACAATGAAACTGAAACGCCTGGGTTTAGACCACAATAAAGTCCTGCACGGTGGCCAGAGGGATTTTGAGCCATTCTTCTTGCAGAATAGTGGGCAGGTCACTACGTGATTCTGGTGGAGGAAAACGTTTCCTGACTCGCTCCTCCAAAACACCACAAAGTGGCTCAATAATATTTAGATCTGGTGACTGTGCAGGCCATGGGAGAACCACTCTGTCACCAGTCTTGCTGTGTGCTTTGGTGCATTATCATCCTGATACACGGCACCGCCTTCAGGATACAATGTTTGAACCATTGGATGCACACGGTCCTCCAGAACGGTTCGCTGGTCCTTGGCAATGACGCGCCCATCTAGCACAAGTATTGGGCCTCGGGAATGCCATGATATTGCAGCCCAAACCATCACTGATCCACCTCCATGCTTCACTCTGGCCATGCAACAGTCTGGGGGGTACTCTTTTTTGGGGGCTTCTCCACACCGTAACCCTCCCGGATGTGGGAAAGGCAGTGAAGGTGGAAGCACCAGCGAACAATACATGTTTCACATTGTGTACAGCCCAAGATTTTTGCTGCTGGCACCATTGAAACCAACATTTTCATTGGCACGAGTGACCAAAGGTTTGGCTATAGGAGCCGGTCATGTACATTGACACTGTGGAGCTTCTGACGAATGGTTTTGGTGGAAACAGGAGAGTTGAGGTGCAGATTTAATTCTGCAGTGAGTCGGGCAGCTGTGGTTTTATGTTTTTTGGATACAATCCGGTTTAGCTTCAGGACATCCCTTTCATACAGTGTCCTCTTGCGTCCACAGTTACTCCTGTTGGATGTGGTTCGTCCTTCTTGGTGGGATGATGACATCACCCTGGATACCGTGGCTCTTGATACATCACAAAGACTTGCTGCCTCGTCTCGCTGGCACATCAGTACCAACAATTTGTCCTCTTTTGAACTCTGATAAGTGTAAGTCACCCATAATGTTGTGTGCATTGCAGTAAGAAAAACTGTGCTATTACTCTGCTAAATAAACATCACACTCTGCTCGTACTGGGGGAATGTGCAATCAATGAAGATTGGACACCAGGCTGGTCAAATTTAGTCATCAAACCACATGAAACAGATCACAGTATATCTAGAATCTTTTTATAATGAGACTTGCATCTCAGTACACCTGGTGATGTTTCCTGGGTCATCTTATTATTCGCGTTAAACGTACCCATTATCACACCCAGCCGGGTAACTGTGATGCTATTATGGGAAGCCATTGGGGTCAAACTTTGTCATATGATTCATTTGCATTAAAAAAAAAAGTAATGCATTACAATTTCTAGCTTAATCATGTGTTAATGCATAAATATTGACAGCCATAGTTTTTGTATACAGACTATGACATGCTAATGTCATAGTTTTTCCTATCCGACTTCCTATACTGTATGATGATTCTGTCGTGTTTTCCTACACTAGTATTTATGCTCATCAATTATAAATCAGGGGACTATGAGAGACATTTCTTGAAGTAGTTCTAGGTGGATTTCGAGATTTGTTTTGTACTGTATTTCTGTCCTCTCTTCTCCGTTTCTTGACTTGACTGTGTCACATTTACTTGTTACTTCTGAAACGTTCCCTGTGCCTCCGGATGTCACACAACTCCAAAGGATAAAAGATCCGTGTCGCTGCTTGACAGTCGGCAAGGTTTTCTTTTCATCAAATGCTACTCATTTATTTCTCCAAACACACACTATTTGGCCAAAAGTTCGTGGGTGCCTGTGCACACTGATATGTGCTTCTTGAATATACAATTTCAGATTTAGTCCCCTGCAAGAATAACCTTCCCTCTTCTGGAAGACTTTCCACTAGGTTTTAAAGTGGACTGTAAGAAATTATTCTCATCCATCCACAAGAGCTTTAGTGAGGTCAGGTACGAATGTTGGGTGAGAAGGCCTGGGACACCGTCAGCACGGCCCTTGTAGTGGAGGTCAGGCACACTTAAGTAAAAAATTATGTCTTCATGTAGCTCAATTTGGGCACAAGAGTATTATCATGCTGAAGCTAATTTGATCGCCTTCTTCCGTTGAAGGGAAATTTCATTCTTGATCATACAAATGCATTATACGAGAGGGAGTCAAAAATTAGCCACACTCCGGTTATATTAAACCCAGGCAAAATTCAAGGCTACTGAGCAGGTGTGAACGTATTACACAGTTCATCTGTAACTGCGCTGCGGGCAAAAATGTACGCCCCACTTGTGATATGCACAAAAAAAAAAAACATCAACGCTGCAATGATTCGTTTTATGTGGTCTGATGGTATACCTAACGCTGAAACAACTCAGAGAAGAGCATAAAGGATATCTGCAAACAATATTTGAACCAATACTCTAAGGAAGATGACCGTTCTTAAAATGAATCATTACCAGGGACGAGACATGGATTCATCACTACGAGCCTGAGAGTAAACGGCAGTCAACCATCAGCTGGAAAATTGATGCTTACAGTTTTCTGTAGGGCCAGTATGTGTTCTCAAGAGCCAGTATTGGAACATAATCTGGAAAAAGGTTCGACAATCAACAGTGCTTGTTACAGTGAGATGCTTATTGAAGTGCTGAAGCCTAAACTTCAGGCTTAAATACAGCCTTCAGCATTAAATGCAGTTGGGGCATTGTGAGCTTGCATGACGGAGCACATCCGCCCACTTCTGCCTACACTGTCGACAACGAAAAGCTTCCTCCCTATAGCCCTGATCTTGCTTCAGCGCACTTTCACCTGTTTGATTCCCTGAAAACAGCCCTACGAGGATGAAGATTCACTTCTGATGATCAGCCTGAAACATTTTAATGAGGGAATATGAAAGCTTGTTTACAGATGGACAAATTGAAATACGATGTATTTGTCGTTTCTAAGGCGTAGTGGTTAGCACTGTCGGCTTGCACCACCGGTCCGGGATCGATTCCCGTCTCTGTGTGCATGGAGTTTGCATGTTCTCCCCGTGCTTGGTGGGTTTCCTCCGGGTACTCTGATTTCCTTCCACAATCCAAAGACATGTACACTTAGGTTAGGTTAACTAGCATTCACAAATTGGCCATAGTGTGTGAATGAGTGTATGTGTGTGCCCTGCAATGGATTAGCACCCTGTCCAGGGTGTAGAAGTCTGGATAGGCTCCAAGCCCCCCACAAACCTGGATACAGGATTAAGCGGTATATACGATGAGTGAGTGAGTGAGTGAGTGAGTGAGTATCTTTTCTAAAAGTTCATTTAAAAATGTTCAACATCCAGCATACAGATCATTTCTGACTGACCCATGTATACAGGTGTATGCTTCCAACAATGTGGCAATAGTCTTGAGCAGAAGCACATATGGGTGTAACGGTCAGGTGTCCACATACTTTTGGCCGATATCGTATAACTTTGGTGACTGCGGCCATTTTTACTCCATCATAAAACGCTATGTGTAAATATTCTACACATATGCCCTGTGGAAGCTTTATTGCAGTAGACTAGTCTGAGGCCGCTTGCATCACAAAGGCAGAGGAACAGCATTGTTAGGGGCTCCAAATGTTCTGGGCATTGATGTGTGTAACAACAATGTAGAATTGATTACTTTTTTTATGTATAGTCCTCTAACAACTGAGAGCTTCACAGAAATCCAGGTTTACATCCTGCTTCCTAATGAGCGTGATGAAGATGCCGGAGGCAACGGTGGCAAGAAAAACTCCACAACGCAACACGAGGAAGAAAGCGTAAGAGGAAGCATATAGGCTTCTGTGTCATTTTAGAAAGTCAGATTTTAAAATCATTACAGTATGGAGTACTACAGGGGAAAAGCAGATAGTATTTGTTGTAATAAAAGGGATACATAACGTTCAGTAAGATCATATCAGGGATAGCAGTAGATTGTATCTGGAAAGTGTCACAGGCTTACATAATAACAGTTTGTACTGTGAAACAAACATATGTCAAGAGAGGCAAATTATGTAGGATATCATCCGCCATGTCATTCTGACGAGTTAACCCTCTAGTGGATACTGTTGCTACAGAATGTGGAAACATACAATTTATCCAGATTTTTTTTTTTAAAGCATTAAAGAAAATCTCTAAGCAGGCTTTAGTTGGATCAATGATCTACTTAATGAAGATATACAGTATGACCCTTAAATCTCCTAAGCAGCCTGAATTGACTAAAATCTGATCTAATGTGACACCAACCTGATTTTTTTCAGGGCTGTCTGAATACACAAATCTGTTTTACAGAGGTCACTTTCTAATGCTGTCCTAGATCAGATTCATGGTGATTCGACTTGAATAAGAAAGGTCACATTAGAATTTATGTGACTTTTGTGCCTCTGCGTATGCATAGCGTGCTCACTGACATCAGTGTTGGGGTTTCATAGCAGTGCTACATAGCAATAGCTGCTAAAACAGCTAACTAAAGCCAGGCGCTGACTTTCTTCCTTTTTTTTCGCACCTCAGCCAGATAACCGTTAGAGCAAAATCTCAAGCATGTTTTTGCTAAAATGGTACCCTTTTGTTGGAAATATGATGTTAGGGCATGTGATTAATCTAGAAGTTTTAACTTAGACCACGTTTGACCCTAATGGCTTCCCATGATCGCTTCGCAGTTTCCCGGCTGTGTGAGATAAAGATGATGAGTTCCTTCTAACCAGTTTGTCATGCATTTCTTTTTTCCAACATTGCACGTTTATGATATACAGAAGCGCATTGCATTCACAAAAGAAAAAAAAAAACAGGATTTATCTCATAATTATGACTTAATATCTCATAATTATGACTTACTATTTCATAATTATGACTTATTATCTCATAATTATGACTTAGTATCTCATAAGTATGAGATAAGGATCTCATAATTATGAGATAAGGATGTCATAATTATGAGACAATAAGTCATAATTATGAGATAATTCCTGTGATTTTTTTTTTCTTTTGTGAATGCAATGCGCTTCCGTAATAATGCAAGTAAATCTGAGTATTTCAAAATTGTGATTAACCGCAGACTAAGACTATGATTAACAATGCGCATACATGCTATTTCGTGTATACTTTAGAGTCAGATAAAAATAAATTGTAACCATGAATATGAATTGATTTCTGACCAAAACCACAGAATCGTAATGTGAACGTAGCCCTACAATATTCCACTTTTCTATACACTGCACCTGTATACATTTCTATTATTCTACAATAATCTGCATAGTTTTGCTAGACCATACATCAGCCAAATTAGCTACTGTCCCCTTAAAACCTATGTATCGCACATACTGAATGTTAAAGAAATGCACAACCTCCGCAGCAGCCTCCACTGTTGGACACAGCAAGATAAAATGCTTTGCGCCAGCATTAATTACTAAGCTTGCATGAGAACATTTATTACCCTTCATGTGTGAAGTGATTAGTAGCCATGCGACCTGGCTGGTGTGGTTTGTGTACAAATAAACAGGCAACATTTTGTATACAGTACCTGCAAAAACTGGGTCAACGTTGTACAATGAAGGATACGTACAGTAGTTATTCACTTCGGCAAATGACAACCACAGATTGTTAACTGTTGACATTATGAATCCTTTTACAATGTTTTGTAAAGAAGGAATGTATTCACCCGCTCCTATTTTATATAGATTTCATAATGATGGTTCATTTGTCTTTTTCAGAGTGCAGATATGGAACTGGCGATAGTTATTCATATTGAAAACAATGAGAACAGATTTATATTGTGGAGAAGTGAAGTGGAAATGAGTCAGTTTAGCAGGTGCACAAGCACAGAAATGTTTATATGTATAAATTAATACCTCTAATTAAGATATATCTATTCATTCTTCTTCAGTAAACGCTTTATCGGAACATTAGGCACGAAGCAGGAATATACACCCTGAATGGGAGACCAATCCATTGCACGGCCCCATACACACACTCACACACACACATTCACAAACTCATTCACACCTAGGCAGGGGTGGGAGGTAACAGAGTACATGCGGTTTGTTCATGTTCTTATGTGTATATGTCATGCATGCAAGAGTTTTATTGGAGGATATTTTTTTACTTTTACTCTACTCAAAGGCACATCAAATGCTGTACTCTACATGGACAAAAGTATTTAACCAAACATTTAAATTATTGAATTACGGTGTTTCAATCAGGCCCTTTATCCTCAGTGAAGGGCAATCTTAATGCTCCAGCATAATCCAGCATGATATTTCCAACACTTTGGGGAAGAAGCCTTTTTATTCCAACATGACTGTGCTCAAGGCACAAAGCAAGGACTTTAAAGGCATGGTTTGATGAGTTCAGTGTGGAAGAACTAGACTGGCCCTAACACAGAGCCCTGACCTCAACCCCATCGAGCACCTTTGGGATGAACTGGAACGGAGATTGCGAAACGCAGGCCTTCTGGTCCAACATCAGTGCCTGACCTCATAAATGCTCTACAGAATGAATGGGCACGAATTCCCGCAGAAACACTCCCAAATCTTGTGGACAGCCTTCCAAGACGAGTGGAAGCAGTTATAGCTGCAAAAGGGGACCAGGTGCATAATGAGCTGTATGTATGTATTTGGATAAAATGGTCACTGCAGGTTTATCCATGTGGTCTATGTGTACTTTTGTAATATTTGAAGGGCGGATTTTGCCACTGGCTGACTATTATCCGTAACTGTGTGATTTGCCTTTCCTTCGATATACACCTAATTACACACTAATACCTAATAACAGGTCAAATTCAGTAGTGGAGCACATTCACAATACTGTGAGCTAATACAAGTCGTGTACTTTTGAGATTTATGTACATTTTAAGCCGAGCACTTCTGTACTTTTGCTCAAGTACACAAGAAAATGGAAAACGTCTACTTTTACTTGAGTAATATTTGTGCTAGAGATTCACTGCTTTTAATCATGTACAGGATTTGGGTACTTAGGGTTAGGGTTAGGGTTAGGGTTAGCCTAACCCTAACCCTAACCCCTCTGCGTCTTGGGGCCGTTTACCGTTCCACAGCATTAAATAAATGTGGGAGGAGCCAGATAGCAGCAATGTTCCACCTAATTAAAGCATTAAGCAACTTTTTCCACATTCCAGAATTTGATCCTGGACCAGTAGATTTTGAGATCTCAGGCCGATCTGTGATGAGCTACAGCTCACCAACAGCTGTTGGGCAATTCAAAAATATGCCTTGTATAATGTATTATCATGGAAAGCAGCTGGATGGAGGTTGTGGTGGAAAAATGAGAGCTCATACAGTAGCACGTCTTGACAAGACTTAGGTGATAAGGTCGTAGGGAATTACATTGTAATATGCCGTAAGTATATCAGAAGTACCTTGTACCATGTCATAGGTAATGCACAGCCAAATCATGAGTGATTATGGCATGTAAAATGCAGCAATGCAGCACAAACTGTGGAGAATAAAGGTTAATGCTGACTACGATAGAAAGTAGTGCAGCAGGCACACAGTTCGAGGTTGTTGATCCCACCTCCAAATTCCTCAGACCTCAATCCCACCGGGCGGCCATGAGATACGCCAGACAAACAAATCCAATCCATGGAGCACCCACCCTACAACCCGCAGCAGCCAAAGGATCCCAGCACAGTGGAGTCAAGTGGGTCTTGTGGAGTCAATCCCAACGTTGGACGACAAGAGGAAACAACACAGAGTGTTGGGAGTAATGTTTTGCATTGTAAGGTGACGGTGGAAAATTTACAAAGCCCCTTTTGCAAGAGTTAAATATTGAATAATGCAGTGATGTAAAACCTTTTTTTTTTTTTTCCTTTTTAGAGTTGCCACATCAAAACCGAAATACTTCCTTTTAAATATAGAGTAAAGACATACATTTTTATTTGCTTAATTGTTCATGCATATTTAACTGCTTTTACGTACACAATCCGCGGAAATATGTCTGACTTCGGTACTTTCTACTATATTTCTTCTCTTTAATCCTGTTTCCGGTTTACATGATATCAGCAAGCAGCCAATTTTAAAAGCACACATAGGAAATCAGATTTTGCTCCCTCACTATTTTCAAAAGGTTAATACTTCTGGCAGCTCCCCGTACTCAGTCTCCTACATTAAAAGTCGGCATCAGTTGTTTTTGAGATCACACTACAGTCTGGAACATTTGAAAGCAGAGTCCAGTTCACGGGCACTCCGAGCCGCTTGGACGGAGCTTGTAAATGACTATTGCCCTGGCCTGATTCAAACGCTCATGCTGAGATGCTATGCTGTCATTATTTACTTGTGTGTCACAGCCAAGTCCTAAAAACGCTGGCTAAAACAGGACGAGAATAGCAACAACACATCGAGAGACGCCAAGCTGATCGGTAATTGCCTTTCTCTTTTTACCGCCCCAGTTGCAAATGGGCATCATTTCCCATCAGGGTGTGTGAAGATATTTCCCTTCCTCTCAGCAAGGAGAGCACCTCAAAGCTTTACACGAGACGGCTAATCGATGAGGCCGAGCGCCCCAAGACAGCCAGGAGAGCCGGGTGAACTAACGCAGACTTCTCACTTCCTAACCGTCTAAGAACCCAAACTTTCTTAATCTGGCCTCTTAGCAGCTCGTCTCCCACGAGCTCCTCGACACTCTGAAACTCGACATTTCCTCCTCAGATCCCACCTAAGATCGACCGCGTGGCCAGACTTTCCTGGGTTTAATTGACTTTTTCAAAAGGGAAAAAAAAAAAACCCCTCCAAATTCCCTGAAGTGTGAGCTGTACTTCTTAGCCGCTGAGTTCACACAGCAAACCTCTCCTCTCTCGGTCAGACGCTGTAGCCAAAGAAGGTCTGCGCGATCCATTCCTCTTCCGTGAAAGAGGCCCTGTACTCCTTTTGCCGTATGCAGCTCTAATGGAGATGGATCTCTTCCACACCGGCACTGAAATGGGAGCCTACAGGTAGCAGCTGCCTGAGACAGAGCCGGTCACTCATTTGTAATGGGAGATTGATCTTAATTGCAACACCGCACAATTGGCCCCATTTCAAAAGCATAAAAATACGAAAAGGGAGCGAAATGAAAAGGCTAGGACTCCGAAGCGCTTCCTCAAAACAGAGCGTCTGAAACAAGCTGTCAGGGACTGACAGGAAGATCAGGGAAATCACAAATGTTTTTTATACATGCTCTCCTTCAGCACAATCTGACAATCAGGCAGTCCGACGTTCCGGTCTGAAATAATAGCTGCCGCATTGCCATGCGTGTCTGTTTGCATCACCGGACTTCCATAAACTCGTCGCCTCGTATCCAAGAGTCATGCGGAGACGCGAGGCTGGCAGACTAAATAACTAATTGATTATGAATAAGCGAAGTGAAATGGACCATAATGTAAGCTGCGATTCTCACGGCTCACTCGCGGTGCTCACAGCCCCGTCTGAACCGGATCAAACCGCTCGCAGAGATGGTCACTCATTATGCTCCTGACTCGACAAGGGCTACTGATGCGCTAACAAAACAAGTCAATAGCCCTGTGTGTGTGTGAGTGTGTGTGTGTGTGTGTGTGTGTGAGAGGGAGAGACGGAGAGAGAAAGACTAGGCTGAACACATCACACCGACAGAGCTCATTGTTTAAACACTGATTTTAACACAGCGTAGTAGCCGAGAGTCAGGCTTTTGACTGTGTGTGACTGACAGTTGAGAGAAGCGAGTCGACTCCAGCTGGGAATTTTGTTGTGAAAATCTCATGTCAAATGAAGACGCATGTTAAACGGTCAAAGAAGTGCATTAGACACGTTGTGGGCGGTGTACATGAAAATAGGAAGATGGGAGATGTGTGTGTGTGTGTGTGTGTGTGTGTGTGTGTGTGTGTGTGTCTCTCTCTCTCTCTCTCTCTCTCGCTCCATCTCTTACTTATGCACATACACACAAAATCAGGGTATGTGATCATGAGTGCGCGAGATTTGTTTAACTTGCAAGGCAACAAAATGACATAGATGTTTAGGATAAAAATTACACAGTGACAAAGTGAAAAAAAAAAATTTCAATTATGCATCCAGGAACATCTAGGAACCTCCGTAGTCCAAGTGATCACCATGGTGTTTATTCCCGTGTCTATGACCTCCAGGTTGATAGGAACCAAGCACGGGGTGGGAACATGCAAACTCACACAGAGCCACCGCGGGTATCGAACCCTGGACCTGGCGGTGCAAGGCAACAGTGCTCACCACTACACCACTGTGCCACCGATTTCGATCATCAGACGGCAGTATCTCATGATATATTTGCTTCTTGTGTTTTTCATTAAGCATAGGATATAGTCAGAAATGCTGCCAGGGCAATATTAAAATTAAACTCGAGACGTATTAGGAAAAAGTCATGAAGCACAAGCTGTATCTCAGACGGCCTTCACTTAGACAATCATGCTGTACGTAGCTCTCCTTAAGGTACTGCATTTTCCCTTTTTAAAAAGTGCACAATTGTCTGGTTATCAGTGCAGTACCATTACTGAGCCATTATTCGGGCACAGTAAAAAAAATTTTTAAAAAAGAAAGAAAGAAAGAAAGAAAAAAGAAAGAAAGAAAGAAAAATGGGAAGGCCTTTTAGGCTAGTGTTTGAGATGTAATGCAAATGGATGTCGTGGATAGTCCGGCACATTTACACAAGATAAGGTTATCATCATCCCCCATTAAAGAAGGAGAATGGCTTTACAAATACGCATTAACTGGGTTTTATTGCGAGGCTTAAATGAGAATCTCACACAGCATAGTGTTCATTCCATCTAAAGCAATCATATTCCTAGGCGCTGCGTGGCACGCTGCAGTCGTTCCCCCCGTCCGGGCCTCTTTACAGACCTCGGGACAGATAGAGTTTGAGATCGGCACAAGTGCTGGACTATAAAATCTTATCCTTAGTGCTGAACGGCACTCGTGAATTCATTGCCCTGCACGAAAGTTTATATTGCATAAAGCGCGCCATTAACACACATAACTTAATCAGAGAAGCTTCATTATGGCGGCAGGGTGATGGAAAGGCAGTAATTAACTGGAGGGAATTGAAGCTTGCGAAGGATTACTTAGGCTCCTCCCCTGTCAATCAGAAAGACCTTGGCCAATCACAAGCACCTGAAAGCTCGTGTATACAGTATGAACCAAAAGCAATACCTTTTTCTGGTTAAAACGGGGGTGTGGTACATACAGTGGTGGACAAGCACCGGCAAGCACTGGCGCCTTGCACCTGCAGGTTCCGGGTTCGATTCCTGCCTCGGGTCTGTGTGCATGGAGTTTGCTTGGTTTCCTTCCACAGTCCACAGACATGCAGATTAGGCTAATTGGTGTTCCCAGATTGCCAGTAGTGTGTGAATGAGCGTGCGTATGTGTGTATGTGTGTGCCCTGCGATAATTGGAACCCCGTCCAAGGTCTACCCCGCCTCATGGCCTTAGTCTCCTGGGATTGGCGCCAGGCCCCCCGCGACACTGTGTACAGGATGAAGCGGTATAGACGACGAGCCAATGAGTGAGTAATGCCATTCTTACATGTTTAAAATAAAAACAATCAAGGTATTATGAATAATTTGTTGCAGTGAAAGTATTGCAGTACAACAGTCAATATTTACTATAAAGCCCTTTCCTCTTCAAAACCTGCTAGATCCGGCTGGGCATAGAGTCAAAAAGACGTCTGCAGTACTCCGGTGTCACTCGCTAAATCCATGCCTGCTTAATTGCTTACAGAAGACAGTTTCTTGACTGCCACTGCCGTCTTCACCATTGCCCGACGGTTTTCTATTGGGTTTAGGTCTGGAGATGACCCAGGCCATGGCGCCAGAAACTGAATACCAGTGTCACATAGACAGTTTTTCACTAGTGTTTCAGTTAATTAGCACAACTCTCCAGTCAGACAGGCTAGAACTAATTAGTGCTATCACTTGTTTTGTGCACAGGGAGAACTATAATAATACATGACGCACATTGTCTTAACTTTTGGCCAGCGCTGTATACAGTACAGTATACGAATAGAAGGAGGATTTAAAAAAAAAATTTTTTTTGACTAAGTGTGGTGCGCATCGGGACTGGAGGAAACCAAAAAAATTGACTTTCATGAGAAGCTTGCAGAGAGAAAAACGAAGCTCCTGGGCAGGTTTGTCAGGTTTCGGCAAAACGTCCACCCAGACTACATGTTAAGCAGCTCGCAAAATACTTGGAAATAGCCCAGGAATATGCAGAGGACAAGGTAGAAACTTTTTGTCTTCTGTTTCCTTCCAGTCTTGCATAGGAAACGAGTTGGTGCACACACATTTGCGATGTATTTATAGAGCTGCCAATCCATACAGCCCGTGCGGATCACACGCTGTGCACAGTGCAGCATCTCCCTGCCTCAGCCTCCAAACATAATCATTTAATTAATTTGGAAGATTTGAACTTCTCGATGTTCTTAAAGAGGCAGCGATGCGTCTCAGCTTCATAGTCAATTCTGACATTCTTTTTCTTTCGAAAAGATGCGGTCGGCTGGCGTCACGTGGTTCGGCTGAGTGGTAGTAGTAGCCTTAATGTGGGAGCGCCCCCTAGTGACGGGGAGGAATTGGACACGGCTAAATTAGGGAGAAAATCGGGGAAAAATCCAAAAAAAAAAAAAAGAACAAGTTTCCTTAATCAGTCATGTGATTTTAAGGAAGCTTAGCAGGACGTTCCACAGGACATCTGGTTAAGCAGCTGAACAACGTCATGTATTGCAAATTGCTATTTATTGTAATAATTTGTTGTTGTATTGCAGTTTTGTCTTCTTTTTGTATTTATTATTATTTTATTTCATTTTTTTTTCCTAGAGGTGGTTTAGATCAGTGTTTCTCTATTCTGGTCCTGGAAGCCCACCTTCCCGGCATATTTTAGTGTGTTCTCAGCTCCCCAGCAGACCTACTGTAATAATACACCCGATAATTAACAGCCTTTTTTCTTAATTGAAGTGGGTGTGATAGAGCAGGGGAAACGCTAAAATTTGCAGGGCAGGTGGCCCTCCAGGATATATGAAACCTTTTCCCATTTAGATGCATTGCTTCAGGTTTAGTAGATCTGAATATGAATCCGTATAAATCTGAATAATATTTTGAAGCACCAAACAAACACAGTACATTGTGCACTGGTGGTAGACCGCTAATGATCTGCATGGAGAGCAGCAGCCAAAGACGCCTTGAAGGAAGAACGTGCCGGGCATCATCTTCCCCAACTTGCTTGCTTGTCGTTGAAGATCGGGTGGAAAGTATTGTAGCGGTGACCAAATGGGAAGAAAACAGTTTGAAAAGAGATGAAATGAAATAAATGAAAGAGGTTAAGCTAACTTATCAGCACTGGTTCAGCAGGCATCTTTCAGTAAGCTGCGATTGGAGATGATCCAGTCGGCTCTTCACCGGCGCCAAAGTCTCTGGTGCGGCTTTAAAGCGAAACCGTTTCTTCATCCTCGCTGGTGAACTCATCTAAATAGTGTTGCTCACTCCGAGCCTGCAATTTCATTTCGGTACAATCACAAGTCTGATTACGGGGATCTCTTATTATGTCGCTCGCTTTCGGGAACGATCCGGGTTATTATCGCAGGTGTGCCTGCGAGTCGAACTGATCCTTGAATAAGGCCTAGATTTCACACGCTGCGCTTAACGTTATTGCACCACTATTCCTCCATCAGAGCTCCGCTCTAATGCACATCTAAATGTCTAATTATAGCACGGGAGAATCAAGACGGTATTAGCAAGCGTGACAGATTCGGTTCTGTTGATTATTATTATTATTATTATTATTATTATTATAAGATGAGCTCATGTGAGTGTGCTTCTTCCTTTTTTCCTCCTTCACCTCTTTGCCTGTATGTACTATACGTTCTGTAATATGGTTATGGTCTCTGACACATCCGCTACATTCAGTGTTTGCTCTCAGCCTACCAGTAAACACCAATGGCCCGGTGCCATGGCAACAGAGCAGGCGAACATCACAGAGGTGTGTAAATGCAGCAATAACTCGCAAGTACACTCAGACTTCGTACAGGGCGCCGACGAGAGCCTCGCGAGCGTCAGAAGTAGTTACGTCAGCAACGGCGCGCGCGCACACACACACATAAAGACATGTATTCACCTAGTGAGCACACTCTACCAGTCTGAGCTTAAATCGCTTTAGCCTCATTACTCGTCTTTCATCGCCGGTGGTAACTCCAAGGTATATTTAAGCACCTGGAGCCTTGTGTAGCTTGTGTAAATGCCAAATGTATGACAGAAGAAAAATACAATTTCAATCATTTAAACCTCCAAATCTCTAAAATCCCAACCCAAGACCAATGGGATTCGAGTTCATTTAAATCTGCAAAGGATCAGGGTCCCTGTGTAAGTCTTTGAAACTGAGGTGAAGAGCCAAATAGGGGTTCCTCTTATATAATTGAACTCTCAAGACATTAAACCAAATGAGATACGAGGCGGAAGTCGAGACGGATTCTCAGGCCCTGCGTAACAAAAGAAGGCGCGGGTAGGATGTTCGATGCTCTTCACAGCTCGCTGGACCGGTTAAGGGCATGTCCACACTAATTGTCAGGTAATAGAAGGCGCTGAATTGTCCCAAATGGCTTTAATGTGCACGCTTAGAGAGCTGGGAAGAAGATCAATTTTTAAACACTTATAATGCATTTTTTTTTTTTTTTTTTGTGCCGGGTTGTGTTTTGTACAAGACTTTTATACATCGATTAGACATAACATTATGACCATTGACAAGGGAACTAAACAACATTGATCATCAATTATACGCCAGTAAACTGGGGCACCCAAGGCTCACCCGTGCCCATAGGGAGCAAAGATCAAACCGTCTGGTGCGATCCGACATGAAAAGAAAATGCTGGGAAAAGTGAATGGAGAGTGAATGATCCACAGAGGCCCCACCCCCCAACCCCACAACCCCCAGCACCCAAAGGATCCGCTGCCAACGTCCTGGTGCCGGACACCCAGCACACACCCCGAGGCCCTGCGGAGCCACGGCATCAACGGTAATGTTTTAATGTAATGGCTGATCGGTGTAAGTGTCCAAATACAGTATGTACCCAGTGGGGTGAAAATGTAGTTACAATCCAAAGGGCCTTAAAAATTTAATCAGGATAACTGAAATGTACTTCATGTAGGCTATAGAAAATACAGTATGAAATTTAAAGCCCAGAAGACTTTAGATCTTTTAGCTGTCGCAGAATTTCTAAGTAATGCTCACAGTAGTTACATAGTGTAGAAGAATCTTCCACATGGAATCTTCCATGTGAACGCGAGAAAGGTGTCTTGTATGTGTTGGCTTACATGAGAACATAAATTTTTTTAATTTTTTTAAAAACCCAGCCTGATTTCAGGAATCCGCTCCAACACACCAGAGCTAACTCTATCTGACAAGTTATCATTTGCTCACAGGATCATGCGCATACAGACAGGCCAAACACAGCGAGTGTTGTTAGCTCACTCATCCGGAAACAATATGGCTAAGAAAACACACACACACACACACACACTACTCACTATTACTACTACTACTACTACTACCACACACAAATATGGATCTGGTGCAGAAGTGGTTTACTCACAGAGTGAAGCATGCGTCGTCAGGAGCAAGGCGCCATGGAGTTGCTGTGTCAGGTGGTGAACTTGCTCCTCGTGGGAATGGTTGGGTTCCGGTCGGAGACGGTGGGAAAATGACGATCGTCCAAACCCTTGGTTACTGCTACAAGTAGACGGCCCCAAATAGCCCGGACTTTACAAAAAAGGTCGGATCAGCAGGGCCACAAAAGTCTACAGTTGTAATGCTTTAATATCACGGGGGGAAGTCATTTGTTGAGGACCTTATCCAAGCTGCAGAGCTTAGCGAAATCCTGGCTGGTGCTACTAACATCAAAAAACAGACACCGCAGAAGGAATCAGATGGAGGATTTTAATTTTCCCTCTCCTTTAGGCTCAGTCGAGCGCTTCCACTTTATTTATGGCCTAGTCTGAAGTGATCAGGGTAGGGAAGCGAGGCTACAATCAGATTGGAACAAAATAAAAAAATCGAAAAAGACTCTTCTATCTGCCTTTCTCTCTCTCTCTCTCTCTGTCTCAGACTTTATTCCTCTCTCCCGCAGATGTTATCTCTGCCTGCCCGAAAACCTGCCTGCAATCATGTCTAATTTGGGGGATTCTCTACACACAATAAAACACACGTTTCCTGGCACATGTCCACATTCAGACACACTCTTTTTGACATCTGCACCCTGACTCGGTCACACTCGCCCACCCGAAACACAAACACACACTAACTTACCACCTGGCTCAGAAGTACACCTTAACGATTAACTGCCTCTTCCAGTTAGTGTCTTGCTCCTAACTTTCCCCATAACTGTACATGTACAAACACACCCGGCCACGTGCGTGAGACAATTCCCAGCCTAGGATATTGTTTCAGTGAAGATTTGTGTGATTTTGAAAGCGTTTGATCGCACTTGAAACAGTTCAGATCATTACGAACTAATAGGTCCAAGTATCCAGGTGAAATGAGAACGGCCCAATTCCAGGGATTCCAGAAGAGTCTCACTCTTGTTCTGGTGCTGGAGAGGTCCAGAAACGTAAACAGCCCCACAGTCCGACTCCTCCAGTATGTAGAAGACGTAGCAGACAGTGGCTCCTACCTTTAGACTCACGTTTCCATGAGCCTGTGAGCTAAAATCCCTTTGGCTAGACTAAAGTCCGATTTGATTGGAGTCACAGATTTCAAGAAGGTCCATGCAGTTGCTCCAGAACTTGGATGTCTGGCCTAAAATCTGAGGAAAAATCACAAAAATACGGAAATTCACTGTCACACTTTGATAGAAAGAAATGAAATGAAATAAGGTGTCCCAAAAGTCTCTATACTTAAGTGAAATCAGTCCTTTGTAAACAAACACAGAGTTGTCTGTCTGACTCGTAATGTTAACTTGTGTTAGCCCATGTGGTGTTTTGGATGTCATTGCATTTTGTGCTCATAGCATTCTTAATTCTGTCTAAAAACAAATGTCTGCGGCTAAAACATGGTTTTGGTGCTAAAAAAAAGTGTCTCGCCTACATGAAAAATAGAATTTTCAGATAGGATCACATGATCCCATTTTTCATAATACTGTATTTAATGCTTCTTACTGTATGTCCCGATCCATGCTTCGTTTTTTTGTGAATATGCATACGCATTCATATTTTTATCAGCTCGCATTTTCATTTTCTTTGATGTAGTGTCTGTAACCTTTTTGAATCCAAATCCTTCAATGATTTTAACTGTCATTCAGAGGAAACTTGTCCAATTTAGATTTCACATGAAAAGATATAAACCTGAAAAAGCGTGTTATTCTAAAAAGCAAAATTGTTAAGATATTGCGATATGAAATTGACATGGTTACGGACACTACAAAAAAAAAAAATTTTGAAAAAAAAAAAACACGATCCTTAATTTTGTACGCAATGCTTTAATTTAAGCGACAATACGAAAAATTTGCGTTTGAAATGATTATTGAAAAATGGACATTTTGGGGACAAAAACTGGTCTGAAACTGTTCAACTTGAAACTTTACATTTTTAGAGAAGCAAGATTGGTGACTTCCATGTTGCATAAACTTCAGAAGTAGCTTCTTAGGCACACACGTTTTCTGTATTATATGTATAACATTTTTTTTTAAAAATCAGTGTTTTGACCGATAAACATAAACCAAATATGATGTAGACAATTTTGTGGGAAAGTATGTGTGGATGGATAATTTTGGGACACACCGTGGTACACCTTTCTAAAATGCTCTAAAGGTATACCTGCAGGAG
Organism: Clarias batrachus; assembly: GCA_003987875.1. Lineage (NCBI taxonomy): Eukaryota > Metazoa > Chordata > Actinopteri > Siluriformes > Clariidae > Clarias > Clarias batrachus. The sequence goes on along the minus strand of QMIH01000347.1, from coordinate 383,099 downwards.
TGTTCCGTCGGTCATACTGCACTGTAGTGTACTGTACTAACTATATCATAGTCTACTGTAGTATGCAAAGTGTACTATGTTATGAAGCTCGTTGTGCACCAATGGCAGTCTGCCATTTTACCATCATCATCTCAGTGCCCTTCTAAAGCGCTGCAGAAGCATGGCCCGAGCCCATTTTTTTGTGTGTCTCTAACGTTGCTTTTGCATCAAATGATTGGGTTACTCTGGAGATCTTTTGTGAAGCCCGTCAGTGCTGTGATGTTAAATGTAATGGACTAAGTTCAAATGAACCGAGCGGACAGACGAGAAATGGAACAAGGCAAGTGATGAAAGCAATCAGAAATAGAAAGTATGGCCCTCGGTACTACTTCAGCAAGGTCGAGATGGAACCAACATTCGGCGAGATGAAATGAAAGATGAAAGTGAAGGAGCGAGCGTGCTGGCGGGAGACAAGTGATGGGCGAAAGAGCAACATTTCAGTCGCCCTCATTTATCCCGCACATCACCCCTGCCTTGTCTGCATTCACTTCTTTTTTTCTTTTTTTTTTTCGTTTTCATTGCTCTGGATCTTCCAGGCATTCCACCCCCCCACCACCACCACCACCATCCACCAACCCCTCCTTCCTATCATATTCCTTTCCAAACACACACAGACAGAAGATAAAGACTCACAAGCTACACAAGCTGTCAGTGTGTTAAACAGGGTGAACAGGGCTTCAGTGATTATCTGGTGGAGATAGAGAGCGAGAAAAATGGAGAGATACGGGCATCTGGAAATGCTGGACAGCTTGAACTATAGCCTTTAACGGTCCTCTGGAGTATTGCTCTTGATCAATACACAGCCGTACACGCCATGAGGGGGCTTAGCTCGTTAGCACTGTGCATGTGAGGGCGAACGAGGGAAATCTGCTATCTAAGTGTGCATGAGAAAAGGGTGTGAAAAGCACCGTAGCAGGAGTTAAAATGCCGTCTGAGGTAGCAAATGATGCCATGTTGTCCCCGCCACAGCCACACACACACACACTCATACGCACGAAAGCGTGCGCGCGTGTGCGTCTATGCGCAACAAATGTCATAGACAAAATGTGAGTGATCTCTAAGCCAGATGCAGCAGTTATCACAGCTATACACACTCTAAGCAAGAGGAAGATCCCTTGCATCCTTATTATGCAAACTAGGAACGGACGAGGGACGAGGGACGAGGGAAGAGGAGAGCGAGTGGAGACGAGGATCGCGGCCAAAAAAATGAACGTACCATAAGACGGCCAGGTTTCTTTCAAATCCATCAGCAGAGGACAGCACTCTCTGAGTCAGAGTGGGGGATGGAGGGAGGCAAAAACGGCTACAGGGAGGATGGAGGGATGGGAGATGAGGAGCAAGGGTACCAAAAAAAAAGGGGGGGAAAGGGGCAAGAGAGAGACTGGGTTGAAATGAAACGTGTTTAATGAGACCTAATGAAATGGCAAAAAATAAATAAATAAATAAAAAAATGAGGAGAGAAAGAGGCTGTGGAAAACTCACAGCTCTAGTGGAGCGGTTCTCTGCAGGTTAACACAATCCCTGCTCTGTGGAGCCATTCTGAACAGAGCCCGTTTGGAGAGCTGCACACCGTACATGGAATACCAATCACACACTGGTATCATGCACACACACACGCACACACACACACACACACACACACAGAGTCTATAGTATGGCACGCTCTTCCCCCTGGTAAATCAAAAGCAAGACAGCAAAAGTCACCCAGCATCCCCTTGTCTGGGTTATTCATGAATGACACATTAATAAGCATGAATGACATGCTCCTGATGCAGTATGGCAGAAACCCTCACTTACTGTCAGCCGACGATCCCAGTAACAGGGTGGCACTTGCCGGTCTGCTCCGAAGTCTATGGTGTCCAAAAAAAACAACAGAGCCCCTCGAACCTTGAGGATTCGTTTCTCCTTGATTTTCCACCACTCTTCAGGAGGCACAGACGTCCCAGCGTGTCCGCATTCGTACTTCCAATTCAAACCTGCATTCTCTTTTAAAGTGCTTTCTTTCAGGTCCCTTACAATGTTCTCTGCTGTAATTCCACAGCAGGCACCGCAAGCTGCATTCACTCCCTGACTCCGACCCCTCCCTCCCTCCCTCTCTCTCTCTCTCTCTCTCTCACTCAGCTCATTGTATCCCCCATACCTCCTCTGCTCAAGCTCCAATCTAAATCCAAAGAGCTATCACTCCTGTCCCTCCTCCCTCAATCCCGCTCCTTTTTTTCCCTTGCCCATTTATTAAAGATGGACAGGCACTTCTATCCCTCCCACTCTCCATCGAGGAAATAAGGAACGAAATAAGGGAAGCAGCAAGAAAACAAATGGAGGCTCCAGTCCAAGAGCGACATCACACGTGCGTATTTTGAGATGCATAGTGTTGTGTATATAAACAAAGCATGACAGACCTTCGAACAGCTATACAGGTGGAGATACAAACACCACTGTCGCACATGTGGACATAAAGTACATCATTACCAACACACAGGCACATGTGGACACACTACAATTACACCATTAAACCTGAACACAGACATGTGGACCCCTGACACCATTACACAGTAACACGTCCACATTTGGACAGAGATTACAGCATTAAACCATAACACCGCCACATGTAGAGATGAACAACAAGGTTACACAACACCACATCTACATGTAGACACAGATTATAGAATTACACCATAACACAGTCACACGTGGACATAGATTACATCATTATACCACAATAACATCCACATGTGGACACAGATTACATGATATCCACATGTGGACATAGTAGATTACACCATAACACTTCCACATGTGGACACATTTTACACCATTACAATTCCAGATGTGGACACAGATTACACCACTACACTTCCAGATGTGGACACAGATTACACCATTACACTGCCAGATGTGGACACAGATTACACC
>QMIH01000347.1:352877-375001 GCA_003987875.1 Clarias batrachus | reverse complement strand
GTATTATTAATTATTTATTATTATATTTTAATATATTATTACATATCAATATATTTTGAATTAAATAAAATTTTCTATTTCCCTGAAGTGTGCATACATTTTTGGCTGACTCTGTATGTATATACATACACATACACCCACAGTCGTATGCAAAAGTTTAGGCACCCCTTGATAAATAACAGATTTTGGTGATTTTTTTAATTGAAAATTTGTTAACACAATCTCTCTTGGAAATCGATAAAAATGCACAATATTTTTTAACAAACATTGATGTTTCTGCACTTGTTTCTCACTGGTTCATGTCTTATGTTGGTTATGATAGTTTTTATGAATGAATGGTCCATTGGTCACTGTGTGGCTTAACAAACAAAAACATTCCTCTGAAACTGGTTAGGTGCAGGGACTGGTCTGAAAATCAGAGACCAAAAGAATTGGAAAAGAATAAGAATCCTCAAGAATAAGAAAAAAAAGAAAGAAAGAAAGAAATCCGGGTCTTTGGAAGTGAAATATGATGAAATTATTGTGGCTCAAGACTTTTGCAACAATACTGTTTTATTTATTTATTTATTTTTGCAAAGCTCTATAAGCTATTTGGATTGTCCAGGCTATGGTTGTCCTGTGAACAGCTTCTCCCATATGAAATCTCAAATTCTTTCATCGTTACCCCGCACCCTCTTAGTTTTTTCTTAATAAACCAAACCTTACCTGACCATCAAGACTATTTGCCAAACAGCCTCCTCACTGTCGCTCCATATGCTTTCCATTTTCAGCACCATTGCTCTGTGAAATGTTCAAAATTTGGATTTCTTTTTTTGTTACTTTGTCCCAGACATGTTTTGTTAGAGTCTTTGTTTAAATCACCCACCTTCTACTCCATTAGGAACAGCTGCAAGTTCATGCAAATAATGAATCAGCCAATCATGTGGCAGCAGCACAATGCAAAATAAATAAATAAAAATCATGCATGGTCAAGAGCTTCAATTAATTTTCACAACAATGACAGTTAGGAAGAAAAAAAAAGCATGATTATTGTACCCTTCATTGTGGTATAGTATTTTTTGTGAACAGATTGGCTGCATGGAGTATTTCAGATACTGATCTCCTGGGGTTTTCACACACATCAGGCTCTATAGAGATTACACAGAATGGCTTGAAGACAAAAAAAAAAAAACAATAAGTGAGCAACAGTTCTGTAAGTGGAAATGCCTTGTTGATAAGAGATTTGATTCAATCTAGCCAGGAAGGATGTAGCAACTCAAATAATCACTCTTAACAGCCGCGGGGAACAGAAAAGCATCTCAGCACGCACAGCATACTGTATGGACCTTCAAGGTGGAGGAACTTCAACAGCAGATGATCACGTCAGGTTCCACTCCAGTCAGAACTCAACAACAGGAATCTGAGGTTATCATGGGCACAGAATTACCTGAACTGGACAGTTAAAGATCAGAAATCAGATGTTTTTTGTTTTTTTTTTCAATCTTCACCTGTCCAGTCAGAGATCACAATGTTTCTGTATTCTGTTTGATGTAAATATCATCTGAAGCTCGACTTGATTTCATGCATTGTGCACCTGCATTATGATTGGCTGATTGGATAAGTGCATGTCGTCTTTCAGGAACAGGCATATTTTAACATGACATTTTAGTTGCACAAACTTATGTGACTTCTAGTGGCAAATAATGTTTTTTTTGTTTGGTTTTTTTGCAAGATAAGAACCATGTGTTTTTGTTGCCCTATCCCAGGAGACTTTGGGCACATGGTGGCATACAACCCTAGAGGTATGAGGCCGCAAAGCTAAACACTACACCACAGTGCCACCTTCCAGCTAATATATTCCTCAAATAATGCAACTGTTAACAGGTCAAACTTGCTTCATTTCATTCCTCCTCCAAATGTCAGTTCATTGTCTATGTAAATGTACAACTTCTGAGTCACACTTAACCAAAGAACAGCAGAGCTGAGCAGCAATTTAGGGCGAGGGATCTTCTTAGACGAGGTCAAAATAGGAGAAAATCAAACTGTCTGGTTTTTAGCCCCAGCCAATGCAAAAAAAAAAAAGGAAAGAAAAAGGCAGATATTACTATCCCTCACATTTTATATGTTGGTACACACACAGGAAAACCATCTGAATGTCTAAAAATCATTTTAAAATGGAAAAAAAAATTTTTTACAAAGTAAATCCATCTGTACAGATTTTACATTTAGTACCTAATATTTCCTGAATAGACTTCATCTTTCACCCAACTGAACTTAAGTTCAGTGTTCTGTACAGTTTCACAACTATGAAAGCTTGATCATGTCTGCATATTAAATAAGAAATCATGAACAGGAAGCCCGAAAAGTCAAACTGTTTTATTAAAAAAAAAAAACAAAACAAAAAAATGCACACACGCACTATAAACTTTATGAAGAACTCATGCCAAAGATAATAATGATCTCAATGAGGAAAAAAGTGTTGGAAATGTGCACGAGCTCATTAGCACTATGCTTAATTTTCCTCTTTAAAATTTCAGTGGAGCTGATGCTTTCTGGTCCTGCTAGTCCAAACACGTAACAGCTATTAAAGCCAAGCAACAGCTAACATTTTCTCTTCGGAACGTACAGAAGGTTTTATCCTGTAAGGTTTTCACCTCGGCTCATTCTCTGTTCCTTACCTAGATAACCTTAAGTTATCTCTGTGCCCGTCTCTGAAACCATTTCACAAATGGCTCCAATCTTTCTCTGTCTAGCTTTTCCGTTCACCCCCTCCTTTTCTCCCTCTCTCCCTCTCTACACAGTCTCTTCTATAATGAACTCGATGGTGTGCGGGACTTCTTGCCCGGCCACCACTGATATTGCGGGCATGGTAACTGCAGGCATTGCGATGTTGTTATGGAGAAACACCACAGACTGCTCTTGCACAAGCGTGCCCTCCTGGATGATGGGGACGGTGGTGGTGGTAGACTGCATGGAGGTCGTGGTCGGGGACGACGAGGCATCCTGCACCAGGAGGATGGTCTGTACGGCCGAGTCCTGGTTTGCCTCGGTGGTTGGATCGGAGGGGTCGCTGGCGTGCAGACGGAGATGTTTGTGAAGATTGGGGCGTGAGCGGAAGGCGGTAGGGCAACGAGGGCAAGCGAATGGGCGTTCACCGCTGTGCACCCGGGCGTGCTCGGCTAACCGCGCCGCCACGCTAAAGCTCTTCCCGCAGACCCAACACACGAACGGACGCTCGCCACTATGGATACGCTCATGGTCCTGTAGGTGGGGCAGCTGCCTAAAACGCTTCCCACATTGAGTGCACTAAGTGAGAGAGAGAGAGAGAGAGAGAGAGAAAAAGTAAGAAAGGGCAAAGTAAAATGGTCAGAGGATTAAATATTAATAATACACTTAGAATTCCAACAAATACTATAGGAGTACAAATTGAGACGAAATTCTGCTTAGGTGAAATCAAATTAGTCGTCACCCCTCCTACACATGGACCGGCTCACAGGATGTAAATAAAGTTGATAAAAAACCAGCAATGATCAGTAACACAGTAACAAGGTCCTAGTGGAGCTCAGGGACAGCCGGGTGCTGACTGGGTTGTTCACAGTGCAAAGTAGAATTTCCGCCTTGTTATGACGTTGTTACATAATTCTCTAGAAGAACGCGAGCAAATCTTTTTTGGAACACCGTGCCTGTGCCTGCGTGGGAGGACTGATTCCATATCTGGACTTTTGTTTCTCCAGGCCAAATTGGCCACGCTGGATAGAAGTGAGTCCTTATCTACTCGCAGAGACTGAAGTGTTCCACTGCACAAGCACAAAAACGTCTCCTCTCTGTTACACAATGAAATTACAGAGCAGTGCTCTTTAAAAAAAAAAGAGAGAGAGAGAGAGAGAGAGACAGGAAAGAAAAAAAAAAGCAAAATATGCATAAAGGTTTTTAAATTACTTGTGCTTGTTTTTCAATCATGGTAACTATCTCATCACATCAGTGGAGCTGATTGCTTAAAGTTGTTCACAAAAAAAAAAAAAAAATCATTAGTGTGTTCCATGAAAAACACTGTGAAAGTCACATTCAGCTTTTGTTGCATAAATACAAGTTAATAATAATTGGCTAAAACAACCTTGCAGTATACTGTGCCCTGTATGTGTCTCTTTCTCAACCTATGCGCATTTCATTACAGGTCGACCGCTTGGCCAAAAAGAGAGAAACACATCTAACAATGGGCACTACAGTATGCGTGATGGGTGCATTGCTTCATGCGCTCACTTCTTACCCTGACGAACTCATCACTCTGGAATAGTACGGAAGTCTGGTCACATGACCTTTTTTCCATTTCTGCAAAGTCCATTCTTTATGTTCCCTAGCATTTTAACATTCCTTATGGACATATAGACTAGCTGTCTAGTCCCATCACACTGTGTGCATGGAAATCCTCTTTCTTACTATCTTAGTCATTATTAAGCATACGTAGCTTTGGCTTTTACAGTTGAGTTTTTACCCAAGTGTTTGTGAGATCTCCATTCACAATTTTTTTCTGACCACATTTTATTTCCATAAAGTTGACGGTTCAGCCCTATCCCTCCAGATTTGATAATGTTACAGAAGTTAAAGGATCTCCTTAGTTGTTTTCTTTGCTTGATGCAGTCAAAACATTTGACCCTTTTGAAATGGCAACATTTTTGTCCAGACAGTGTATTTCTCCAGCAGTGTTTTAGCCAATTATATGAAATGGAAAAACAGAACATGTCTCATTCAGTTATCTGGTAATGAAAATTCTGCCGTATGAGGAATATTCTCTGCATTACATAGCACAAATTATTATTCTAACATGAGCTCAATTTTAAATGAATCTTTTTTTAAACAAACCCATCTTGTTTGCCACATGGAAGAATCAGAGGCAAGAGCAACAGATGGCAGCATGAGCCGAGCAACCTAATGATATTATATCATTATCATTATATTGAATCAGTTACTGCCTGAATATCTTTGACTCCGTTAGCCGAGGCCGTCAAGCAATGTTTAATTTTTAGCTCATGCAGCCCTAAACTTTTAATGAGTACCAAACCAAAACTATCTATCTCCCTATACACACACTCACCTAAAGGATTATTAGGAACACCTGTTCAATTTCTCATTAATGCAATTATCTAATCAACCAACCACATGGCAGTTGCTTCAATGCATTTAGGGGTGTGGTCCTGGTCAAGACAATCTCCTGAACTCCAAACTGAATGTCAGAATTGGAAAGAAAGGTGATTTACGCAATTTTGAGCGTGGCATGGTTGTTGGTGCCAGACGGGCCGGTCTGAGTATTTCACAATCTGCTCAGTTAGTGGGATTTTCACGCACAACCATTTCTAGGGTTTACAAAGAATGGTGTGAAAAGGGAAAAACATCCAGTATGCGGCAGTCCTGTGGGCGAAAATGCCTTGTTGATGCTGGAGGTCAGAGGAGAATGGGCCGACTGATTCAAGCTGATAGAAGGGCAACTGAAATAACCACTCGTTACAACTGAGGTATGCAGCAAAGCATTTGTGAAGCCACAACACGCACGACCTTGAGGTGGTTGGGCTACAACAGCTGAAGATCCCACCGGGTACCACGAAAATCCACTACAAATAGGAAAAAGAGGCTACAATTTGCACGAGCTCACCAAAATTGCACAGTTGAAGAAAAAATGTTGCCTGGTCTGGCGAGTCTTGATTTCTGTTGAGACATTCAAATGGTAGAGTCAGAATTTGGCGTAAACAGAATGAGAACATGGATCCATCATGCCTTGTTACCACTGTGCAGGCTGCTGGTGGTGGTGTAATGGTGTGGGGGATCTTTTCTTGGCCCCTTTGTGCCAATTGGACATCGTTTAAATCAGGGGCCTCAAACTCAGTTCCTGGAGGGCCGCAGCCCCACAGAGTTTTGTTCCAACCCTGCTCCAACATACATACTATGTAGTTTTTCAAATAAGCCTTAATGACTTGTTTAGTTGGATCAGGTGTTTTTAATTATGGTTGGAACTAAACTCTGTGGGGCTGCGGCCCTCCAGGAACTAGAGTTTGAGACCCCTGGTTTAAATGCCACGGCCTACCTGAGCATTGTTTCTGACCATGTCCATCCCTTTATGATCACCATGTGCCCATCCTCTGATGGCTACTTCCAGCAGGATAATGCACCATGTCACAAAGCTCCAATCATTTCAAATTGGTCTCTTGAACATGACAATGAGTTCACTGTACTAAAATGGCCCCCACAGTCACCAGATCTCAACCCAATAGAGCATCTTTGGGATGTGGTGGAACGGGAGCTTCGTGCCCTGGATGTGCATCCCACAAATCTCCATCAACTGCAAGATGCTATCCTATCAGTATGGGCCAACGTTTCTAAAGAATGCTTTCAGCACCTTGTTGAATCAATGCCACGTAGAATTAAGGCAGTTCTGAAGGTGAAAGGGGGTCAAACACCGTATTAGCATGGTGTTCCTAATAATCCTTTAGGTGAGTGTATATTCTCTCAAACAAATCAACAGTACAGGTGTTTAAGCACTGGTTTAAGGCTCTCGTAAACAAATCAGTTCTCATAGACAAGTTGTCATTTTGTAAGGGTAAAACATTTTGTAAGAGTGTGAAAACAATAAGCTATAAATAAATTAATACATAAACGACAACCGGCCCGACATTAAGCCTTCTTTCTGTTGTGATTTTTTTCCACAGCTTTTTAATGGTTCCTAGTCACATTTAATGATGTGGATGGTCTGCATTATCACTTACATAGCAGGAAGAAACAATCATTCCTTCACCAGCCTCTCCTTTTTTCCCCCTCTTTTAAATTAATAAGCAGCAGCTTGTAATGTTGGTGAGAAACTGCAAAGCAGAAACTTCTCTCCTCTGAAGACTTCTCATGGTGAAAAGCCGTCATTAATATAAATTATAACAAATTATATGTTTGTTTTTCTTCTTTGACACAAAGTGCTTTTTTAATGTGTTTATTATTAGTCTTCGATTATATACATCATCCGTCATACAAGTCCCACGGTATGAACTGTTACTATAGAAACTACACTGGATTAGACTGACAAAATTAATATTAACCTATCGTTACAGCTGGCACTAGTGTCACAGTCGTCCTGGAGATGTTGAACATGACTCATTATACTGCATATTTATACACTGCTTGGCAACAATAAAACCCCAGCGATTCAGAAAGCTCAAATTATTGGCAAATAAAACATTAAAATGACTGGAATTGGGTTAACAACTGTCCAAGACCATCCTGGAAACCTGGAGGGATAGCGCTGAGCCGGCAACTTCATGACATCTCTGCTATGCTTAATAGTAAAAGTAAGACCATTCCCACACACACACACACTCAAAAGTGACAAAAACTTATAGGACTGACCCTAAACACCTGTGTGGCCATAGGAAAATCACTTGTTAATGAGGCTAATCAGGGGAAAAAAATGCTTCAGAGTTTGCTCGGGAACATAAACATTACATTTTGGAGCAATGGAAAAAGGTCATGAGGTCAGATTGATCCTATTCCAGAGTCATGGCCGTGTCAGGGTAGGAAGGAAAACATGTGACGCGATGCACTCATCCTGCATAATACACTGTACAAGGAGGCAGAGTTATGATCTTGGGATTCTTCAGTTGGTCAGGTGTAAAGGCTCAGCTAGTGGCAATAAAATGAAGTCAGCTGATGACCTGAATGGAGTTTTTCCTTCCCTGAAGACCTGATCATACTTCAGGAACCAAAGTGTGAACGAGTGGTTCTGGGATCATGAAGAATCATTTTTACACATGAATTCATCAACTTAAAACCATAAAACAAAAATCGTACAGTGTGTGTTTTATTTATTTGTTAGTTTATTTATTTTTTATTTTTTTAGGGGGTGAGGGGTGCAGTGACTTTTGAATATAAATTATTTTACAAAAAGAGGCCTGCTATGGGGCGGTGGTAGCTTGGCAGTAAAGCTGAAACGATTCCTCTAGTAACTCGAGGAATTCGATTACAAAAAATGATCGAGGCAAAAGCTTCTTTTAATTAATTTTAAAAGCTTGCGTTATGTTTTTGCACAATTATTTGTTTGGCGTGACACAGCGCGCTTCCGGATGCAACCCGCCAGCAAACAACGATGAAGAAGAAGCGCTTACGTCACCCACAACGTGGAAGGAGACGCAAACAGTTAGCTGTGTATTGATTTGAGGGAGCGTTGTGTTGCGGGCTGCAAAATGGAAGGGAGCGATAAAAATGTATTAAAATTTATTTTAAAATGTGTCTTAGTTTTTTGATACTTGGTCATTTAAAACACCTTTCTTTTTTAGTTTCTGTATCTGAGAAAAGGCACTGTATGCGCTTAATTCATCTCTGTCATTATTCACAATACAAGGAATAGCTTGACTATGTTTATTTTTGATAAAATGCTGTATGTATTTAAATAATAAAAGTTGATTTTTTTTTTTACTAAATAGAAAACCAATTAATCTTTGTTTCCCTTATATATTTTACATTGTTGTTTAATTAAGCAAACGTACATTCTACCCGATTACTCGATTAATCGGTTAAATTTTTGGTAGAATACTCGATTACTAAAATATTCGATAGCTACAGCCCTACTTGTCAGTTAACTAGACTAGTAACTGGAAGGTTGTTTCAGGGCTATCTGTGCAGTGTCCGACCCTGAGCTTCAGTCATTTTATGCATATATCTAAGTAAGTTAGTAAGTAAATCACTCTGTCAGTCAGTGAATAAGTAAGTTAAGAAACTAAAGATAGAACAATCATTGATTATAGTGAACGATCAGCTGACTTCCTATACATTTCAAGTGATCATTCATGAAAAATGGCAATTAGTAAGGTATAAATCATTAAAAAGTCCTACATGCTACATTTCATGTTCGTTCTGCCCACCCGGGTAAGTGCTGTGTAGTGGAAATGAGTGCATTTAATAAACAATAACTGCGCACACACTCAACACGGCTGCGTATGGCTGACTGGAACTAGGCATTCGAACACGTGCTGAGGACACAACAGAAAACTTGTACTTACTGTATCTTTCAGATTATTTGTACAAGCAAGATTTATTTTTTTTTATGTGACAATTTTACCTTTTGGCTGAAACTAAAGCTCACCTCAAAGGGTCTCTCATCGGTGTGTGTGCGCATGTGCACGGCAAAGGTAGAGGCATAGGCGAACTCCTTAGAGCAGTAATCGCATACGAAGCGACGCGGCGTGTTCCTCTTGGACATCGGGGTGCGGCAGTGCGACACCACGTGCTGCGCCAGGGACGAGCTGGAGGCGAATCGTTTCCTGCAGGGTGCGAGAGGGCAGCGTAGTGGCGTCTGCCCTGTATGCGAGAGCCGGTGCAGGTCCAGCCCGTCCTGTGTCACACAGCGGTGGCCACACATATCACACTCAAGCTGACCCCCGACTCGGCCGCGCCCGTGACCTTTATAACGGCGCCGCTGGGTAGGTTCTCCTGTGCAGCGCTGCAGGTGCACGTCTAATACCGCCTGGTTCAGGAACTGAGATCCACACTGAGAACACACCACAGGCTCCTTATCTAGAGAGAGGATTACACCAGAGGGAAAAGCATTAAATCTCACACTCACACCAGATGAAAAAGAGAGGCTGATAGAGGGACAGAAAAAAAGAGGGAGACAGAGAGAGAGAGAGAGAGATCTATATTCTATCACTTGTATACAAAAGCAAAAAGGAAAATCTCACACACAAAAAAGGTTCCTTATCTAGAAGAAAGAAAAAAAAAAAAAAAAAGAAGAGGAAAGGTGGAGAGTTGCAAAAGCATAACATACACGTACATCTTACATCTCTTATCTGAAGAAAAATTGGGACTGGCATAAAAACATTTACACACTTTAAGATATGAGCAAAGAAAGGAATAAAAAAGAAAGATAAATAGAACTTCGGGAACTCAATGACGGATCCAAAGCTGCTGTTTAGATTCAGCTGCACTGTCCGTGTTTGACCTTTACAGTCTTCAAACACACTCTCTCACACAAATTAACTGCCATTGTCTCACTCTATTTTTCTCCATTTGGCTCTCTCTCTCTCTCACACAACTGGTTTTAGCCTGATGAGAAAATGACTGATCAGCAGCTGATCTTATCAATACATGCAGCTAATCAATGCGACCTCTGACCTCATTTATTAATTTCTGCCGGAGTCCCAGTCAATAAGAGGACATTCGTCAAAGTGGAGAGAGAGAGAGAGAGCACTCAAACGTCAAAATTACAAATGAAAAAAAAAAATGCTTTGGTTGGTGGCCTTGTTCTTGTCTTTCTATAAAAACAAAATCTCAGAATGTAATCGTCAAAAAGTCACGCACAGGAGAAGAACGTTTAATCATATACTCTAAATGAACAGGTGCATGACTAAAGTTCTCTCTAAAGCTATATTAAAACAGAACCGTACACACCATAACTAATCACTAATCACAAGGATGTGTGTATTCTCAGTGTGTGTATTCATTGTTCTGGAGCAATTTATTTAAATCTTAGTGCCCCCTTTTACCAGTACAAGAACCTCCACTCTTCTGGGGAAGGCTTTAGATTTTAGTCCTTGCCCCGACGGATCTGCCCCTTCAGCCATGAGAGCAAACACTGATGCCAGGTCAGGAGGCACAGTCAGGGCTGTGATCCACAAAGGTGTTCAGTGGGGTTGAGGTCAGGGCTCTAGTTCTTCTATTCCAACCTTCGCACACAATGATTTCATGAAGGTTGCTTTGTACACAGGGACAGGTTGGAGCTTTCAGTTCTAGCAAAACTGCTCCACCATACCAAGGCATTCTGTATAACAGTGTGGTTTGAGGCACAAACAAATGTAATCGCCCCCATGTGTCCACATACTTTTGGCCAAAGAGAAGTATATTTAAACACACTGAGATCACTTTGTCTGTAAGCGGTGCACTCAATCCTGGCCTCTGACCTTGGTGAATGAGAGAGTGCAGGTCGAGCTCTTTCCGCCGCTTAAACGCTTGTCCACACACCGCGCACGGGAAAGGGTGACTAGTGTGCAGCAACCTGCAGGGGGAAGGGGAAAAAAAACAAAAAAACAAAAAGAAACAAATCAGATGCAGTTATTAATATTTGTTATTCATGACTGACCCCACATTATGCGTAATCTTTTAACCTCAACCGCTATTAACATTTGCACTATCCCTTACTGTAAGATTAATCTGTATTTGGGACACAACCCATTAGGATTAGTTGAAAGGTGTAAACGCTGAATGTGTTTTGTGCCTCACACATACATCATCCAAATAACAGCAGGTCAGCGGTGGGCATATGATGCTCCTTGTCCACTAATGGATTAATGGACAGGGTAGTGGGGCTTGACAAATAGTGCAATGCAACAAGGGCACTGTCGGTAACTGTACACCTGAGAAATCTCCCTATATTGCTGAAGAAACAGGCAATAATCATGGACGGAACATGGGGATCTCGGTATTAATTTAAGCGGTTAAAAATGCACAAAACCAAATGACCTTTGAGACTTCAGCGTTCACACTTGAAATGTCTGGTTAGATTAAAACGAACTCTGGTGCGGTTGATCTCTTGTATGGTGGTTCACTTGAACAAGCATGAGCGCCGACATCTGAACCGCTTTGCGCACAAAACGAGCGTGGGGGGGGGGGAAATGCACCTGAAAAAGTGGGTATTGGGTTTGCTTCCAAAACAAACACTAGTGCGGTATGAATAAAATGTGAACGCACCATGGCTATATAAACAAAAGGTCCAAGTCTACTTCACTAGCATTATGTGATGCTGATGATGATGACCGTACCTGAGAACCTTCATCTGCACCGACATCCGATGTAGAGAAGGCAGCGTTTGGACAGGGGCAGGGAGTGAGAAAAAGTTCTAGTTACATTGTGCGTGTTAGTTAATTTGCACAGGCACTGGACGAGTTTCTAAAACTGAAGAAGTTAAAAAAAGGAAGAAAAGAAAAAAGAAGAAAAAAAAAAGATGTTCTCGACATCATTAATAAATTTTACACTGCCAAATTGAATGTTAAATTTAATGAGCATCCAAGGACGTCACTATGGACAGCGCAGGAGAACGCAGGAGAGAGCAGGTGATAACCCAGCAGGACTGCGTGAAATAGCAAGAGCGCTTGTGAAATGTACGACAGTTCAACGGTTTAATAAAATGTCATATGTTTTTGAGCTACTGAACACAGCCCTGCTGTATTATCCCACGCGGTCCAGTGTTCTCGTGCCAGGCAGGCGGAAGCAGGGAAGGGAAGAGTCTATCAAAAGGTTTGAAGAACGTGGCTTGCCTTTTATTTTTTATTTATAATTATATCTATATTGTGGGGGATAATATTATGCAACTGTTTGATTTGCCATCTGGAGACGTGCTTGTGTTGTTTTCAGGCGGTAAAGACACCACCGTATATATAATAATCCACACGTCTTCGGCTGCTTCTTTCAGCGAACTTTATACTAAGGAACCAAAACTAATGTATCAATGTAATCAATAAAACCGGACTACGTGCGTGAACACACCCTGTAACCATTTATCTAAGATGAAAAATGGAAAAAAATATGTAAATGCATAAAGATAACAGTGATCACTCTGTGTACAGATTAAAACAGATGGCCGTGTATCAAAAAGAAAACATTCCTTTTTTTTTTCTTAATTAGTTGATTTTCCTGATTTTTCAGCTTTCTTAAAACGCTACATAAAGCTCGTTGCTTTCATCATCATGTTGATTGATATGCAGCGAGAAACTGAGGCAACTTGACAAACAACAGACACCGCCTCATGTCAAACAGTTAGAAACAGGCCGTGTGGGCTGTAGGCATTTGGTGGATCGCTTGAAAGATGATGCTTCCAGAAAAGAAACCCGCCAAAACGGGCAAAAAAACAAACAAACAAACAGACAAAACGAGTGAATTTTTTTTTTTTGAGCCAGAAATATGAAATGCTTCCAGAACCACAATATCATCAAGTAATTCCTTCATCATTTGAGGATCAGACTCATATGATGATGTATTTCTCAGTCCAGATTTTACACAAGCACACACACTTGCTCTTAGGCAGTGCTACAGCTCTATCCTTTAGCTCGGTTTGTGCCTCAAGTACCATTTCAGCATTTCGCTTCTACCTTTCGCTTTCTCGCTCATGCAAACGCACCGTATTTTGACTCTGCAGAGCCGAAAAACATCATAAAAATTAGCTGCAACAATAGTTGTATGTAATAAGTGTCGTTATATAATACAGTCGAAGCCATTAGCGATCTATTTATAGCGTAGGTGAAAATGCAATCGTTTCATGCGGCCCTGAAAATAAGCTGCTTGTTAGTATGCTGAGCACACGGCTACTTTCCCCATTAATGCCTACCCTCTGCAAACTGAACCGTGGTTGTCGGATCTCAGTCGCTCCGAGGGTTAAATTTCCTTCTGACTGGATTTATAATCTGAAAAGGGACCTCTGGAGACTGGATTGACGCGGGCTGATTAACGCGCGGCGTGATGAGGTCATGCCTCGTAATGAGCTGGGTCAAGGGTGACGCTTCATTCACTTCCTGCTCCATGCTTGCTTTTTTGACGGCGTGCCGCCGCGGCCGGACGTGTTTCGAGAAGCAGGACAACCGTCATATCTGGATTGGAAGTGGCTCAGAGACAGGTGGGCTCATCAGAACATGGGCCACGTCCTAGCTAAGAGTAGTGCGAGTCTAAGAAAATAAATCACGATATGATAATTATGCCATCCAATATAACATTTTCTGTCACAATATCTCATTTTAAGTAGATGGTTTCAAAGAGAATGCTATTAAGTAGCATAATACTGCAGCAGCAGGGCAAGTACTAAATTATTTAGTCAAGGACAGCTCTAGCATGAGACTTAAAAACTGACTTTTTAAGAGACACATTCTCCTTCAGGAAAGAAAAAGAAAGAAAAAAAGTGGAAATGAATTTTTAAAGTATTAAGCTCGACAACCCTTTCCTGTGGTTTCGGGACAATCGACAGGAAGTAAAGAGACCCTTCTTACGTTCTGTTAAAACCTCTCGAATGTGGCTCACCTGTGCATCTGTAGCTGTGATTCCAGCTTGAAGCTGGCCGGGCAGTCGGGGCAGGTGAGGAGACGGGAGTCTCCAGGAGGACGTCCTCGCCCTTTGCTGCGCCCCGGCCCTCTCCTCTCTGTGCCGTCCTCGTGGGCGAGCATGTGGCGTTTGAGCGAGGCAGGCTGAGAGAAGGTCTTGGGGCAGAGGGGGCAGGTGAAGGCGCGTGGCGGACCGTGGCACAGGCTGTGGCGCAGCAGGCCGGCGGGAGTTGGGAAACTCTTGTTGCACACGTTGCAGTTGAACAGCTTCTCGCCGGTGTGCTGGAAGACATGCTCGCGCAGGAGGTTGCGCCGCGTGAAGCCCTGCCCACAGTGGGGGCACTCGTGGGGAAGAGGTGTGCGCGACCAATCGCGGCTCAGCTTGGCCGTGGCCTCGAGCGTGCCGTCGGGGAGCGCCATCTCGGTCGAGGTTTCTGAAGGAGGAAGAGGAGTTGAACATTTTCACTACTGTTCTTATCATTTAGACCAAAAGTGCTTGATGGAACGAGACAGCATCTTAATAGAATGAGGCAGACTGTTGTTTTGTTCAAACCATCACATCACAAAATACATGTAGTAAATTAATTATTACTTAATTAAATAAATAAACTCTTCCATTATTTCTGTCAGGGGGGGAAAAAAAAAAATCATACTGCATCCAAGATTAGAGTATCGCATCCAAGATAATTGGCCGTAAAAATAAACAGAAAGTGACTAGTACTGCACAATGATTCACACAAAAACCTAAAATCACGATATGGACCAGTGCCATTATTTAATCACAAAAAATTGATTTTATTTAAATTTACAAAAAATTAATTTTATTAGTGCACGGTCTGGAATTTATGCATGTTTATTTTTAGAATATAATTTAGAGGTGATAAATATCCGGCAAACATCTTCTTAATTAGATCATTTGTGCTATTATTAGCACTAAATGTGCGTTTATTAGCCTAAATAAACATTCAAATAGATTACATATCACAATCGCGATGTGTGTCAAAATCCTTGAAATTCCGCTCATTGCAAAACGTCTTACCTTTGTCTACCTAGTTAACATTTATACTAGGTAGGATAACTGGCGTGCATAAGTAAGACTGCATACGCACATGTATGCGTTGATCCTACAAGTAATTACAGGACATCTTACTATGTTCGAAAAGTAGAAAGGAAGAAAACTACTCAAACAAATATTATTCCATCGTAACTTGAGGCTGCTTCACGATTAGTCATAATTAAGGAACATCTCTGAACCCTAATACAACAAATGTCATGCTGCTATAAATTAAAATATCCTTGTTTTCTTTATTTATTTAACCCAAAGAGTATGCATGCTTTTGCACTTGCTCGTAATTAACATATGCTTCTCTCACACTGTGTTGCTTCCTGTTGTCCTCTCCTAATGACTAACACGCGGTACTGACTCACTGTGTGTCATTAATATCATTACTGCTTTCGGAATACAACCTTAAACATGTAATATTGATTTAAACTCAAATTAGTGCCTCATCACTGATTATATAAAACATTAGCGCAAAGTGCTTACAGCACATTTTTTAAATCTGATTAGTGTTAGTTATGGATTATGTGGAGAGCCGGCCGGAGATACAATTAAAACAAGTGCATTGGTACAAAACTTAGGCTTTACCTCACAGCTGGCGCCACGAATCAGGAGCCAGTCAGATTTAAGAATTAAACAATGCAGCTGTGGTGTGATGCATTTTTTTTAATATTATTACTCATCTAGACACAAAATATCTTGAACTCTAATGGACCAGGATGTTAAACGTGAGCCGACACTGACCTGGCCGTCGCAGCAGGAGGGTGGAGGATGCTGGAGAGTGTTTGGCCAGAGAGCTGGAGTTCGGTTTACCAGACTTGCGATGTTCTCTGCGATGGTACAGAAACTGAGTGGTGCTCATGAACTCCTGGCCGCAGTCGGCGCAACTGTGCAGCGCCTCGGCTAGGCCGTGCTCACTACTGCGGTGCTTCGCTAACTCCTGCTCGGTGTTAAACGAGCACCCGCACTGACCACACAGTAAACTCAGTCGCGTGAAAACCTCTGCGGTTGCTCCCTCATCAGCCTGTGTCGTCTCCACGTTGCTAATCTCCGTCTCCACGTTGCTAATCTCCGTCTCCACGTTGCTAATCTCCGTCTCCACGTTGCTAATCTCCGTCTCCACGTTGCTAATCTCCGTCTCCACGTTGCTAATCTCCGTCTCCACGTTGCTAATCTCCGTCTCCACGTTGCTAATCTCCGTCTCCACGTTGCTAATCTCCGTCTCCACGTTGCTAATCTCCGTCTCTACTTGTTTTTCTTCGACGACTTCCTCGATCATGGACTCAACCCTGCTCTCAACTTGCTCCTCTTCCATTTTCTCCTCTTCCATGCTGACGATCCCCTCAACTTCGGTCTCCTCGATTTGCTCCGCGTCGACTGCCTGAGGTTCATCTCCGCTTGACTGGACGACCTCGGATCTACTTTCAGGATCGAGCTCCACCTCCACCTGAGAGATGGGCACAGTCTCGGGCACCGTCTGCTCCAGGGTGGTGATCTCCATCAGACTCTGGCCCTCTCCGGCGGTGGCAAGCAAGAGCAAGCCCTCCCCTGGAGTCTCCAGCAGGGTGGTGGAGAGCTGGGGCACCTCGACCTCTTTTTGCTCGTCTTCTTGCGTTTGACTGCGATGCTGCTTGCGGTGGTAGAGGAAGAGCGTGGTGTTGAGGAAGCCCTCACCACACACGTTGCACCGGTGGATGGCCTCTTTCAGGTTGTGCGCCGTCTTCCGATGCGTCACCAGCTCCGAAGCCAGGCTGAAGCAGCGCCCACATTCCACACACAGCAGGCTGGAGGGAGGCTTGGTCTTCTTCTGGCCTCTCCGTCTCACTTGTGGGCTTGGTTCCTCCACAGGCTCAGTCCAATCTGGTATATTAGGTGGAGGTTCCTCAGAGGGTTCACTGTGGCTTGGTAAATTCTGCTGTGGAACACCTTCATTAGTTATCTCTGTTAATTGTCCCTTCAGTTGAGTTGGAGTCGAAACCTCAACGCTTGCATTGTCTTTGTCTTCTCCCTCCAACTCGGCGGGCTGGTCATGGTCGATGGGTTGCGGCACTGAAGCGGCAGCCACGTCCCCAGGTCCGGGTCCGGGTTCGTGCCCGCTTCCGGGTCCGAAGCCGCAGCCGAGCTTACGGTGCTGCTGCCACAGCAAGAGAGCGTCAAACAGGAGCTCACAGTCAGCGCACTGGTAGAGAACCCGTGGCACGTCTGACGAGAGAACGGGTCTCCTTTCACTCTGAACCTCAGGAACATACACTGGCTGTGCTTCCAGCTGGAGGAAAGAGACAACGGAACAAAGTCAGGTCTCATTCACTTAAGAATTTTCTGCACTGGTTACTTTTCACCTTATAATAACCTTTTACTTTTAGGCTTCTTTGTGTCTTTCGGCCATACGTACGTCAACCCGTTTTACTTTCAACACATTCTGAAAGCTGTCCTCGATTACCTTCTTCCCTAACAACACTTAAATGTGCGACAAAGAATCAAGCGTCGAAAGACCATTCCCTTATGGCAAATTCTAATCGCGGATCTTCCAGAGAGTAAACAGACACACACACACACCACCTTTTTTTTTTTTTTCCCTCCTCGTGTCACATTCAATACCGTTATTAACTGCAGAGTCTTTAGGAAGGACCCAGCAGGAGGGTTGTATTACAGTAATCCGATGGAACAGTCTGCGACATCCTCTTTATCTGACGAGGTGAAAGCCGTCTGCCAGCTTTGTGCGATGCCAGCTTTTAAAAATAGTCAGAGCATCCATAGATGATGGCTACTGATGGCTGGGTATTTAGATCAGAGCACAAAAGATATGAGGCTTTCAAAGTCTATTCAAACACGCGAGACAGGAGTAAATAGAAAGCGCAGAAGAGATATCGATCGATTACGGTTTTGGAATTGCCAGGTTGTTCAAAATGTCGTGAGATAACGGTTATTTAACAAGCCTTCATAGATTTTTCTTTACTTACGCTACCAGTCAAACGTTTCGGCACACCTTATAACTCCTTGGTCTTTCCTGATTTTTATATCGATCTACTTTACTGATGGCATGCAAAATATTCAATAATCTCCTTTGAACAGTTGATATTGATACTGCTACCTACAGTATGCTCTGTAATTCATTCATAACGGCTCTAATCTCAGATGCTGTTAATTGGTCTTTTTTCTTTTAGTCTAAATTAACTTTTGAAGTTTTGGTCTTGCCTTCCTGCGATCATGGTGCTTGATGGGTTTTGCAAATGCACTTGACAATACTGTTCTTGTAAAACATATTCCAGAACAGCTGGCCTTTGTGGCTTAAAATAACAACTGACTGTGGTTGTTGTTACTTAATTACCCACCACCATGTGTTATTTCATAGTTTTGAAATCTTCAGTATTGTTACACAATGTTGCAAATAAAGCACTAAACAAAAAAACATTGACATAGAGGGTGTGTCAAAACTTCTGACTTGTAACTGTATGCACTGCTAATATACAGGGGTTGGATAATGAAACTGAAACACTGGCCATGACTTGTATCAGGATCATAATGGTCCAATACAGGTGGTTAGATAAACATGACAGTGAAGTTGAACATCTCCCATGGCCTGCACGCTCACCAGATCTAAACATTATGGAGACACTTTGGGGTGTTTTGGAGGAGCGTGTCAGGAAACGTTTTCCTCCACCAGCATCACGTAGTGACCTGCCCACTATTCTGCAAGAAAAATAGCTCAAAATCCCTCTGGCCACTGTGCAGGACTTGTATCTGTCATTCGCAACACGAACTGATGCTGTATTGTCCACAAAAGGAGGCCCTGCACCAAACTAATGAATTATTGTGGTCTAAAACCAGGCGTTTCAGTTTCATTGTCCAACTCCTGTAGTAATTTGTTGAATAATGCAAAGTGTTTATTACTTATTGTAATGTTAAAGCATATGATGTACAGATGTCATTAAAAAAAAGATGTACTGTACTTAGGGCTGGAATATAAATGGAAAATGGACATTCAGAAACTCTAATCGATGTAATCTGTCCCATGTCAGTTTTCCATGTTATTAAACTTCTCTTAATACTTTCCGCGCTGTGTGTTTTCATGTGCTGTCCAGTTAAACACGTACCACTTTGTGTGTAGTCACATGACAGGGAAACGAGAGTGAACTCTTTCATTAGGCTTTAACAGTCGACCATATTAACAGTACAAACCTTTTTGTAGTTCACTGATTATAATGGAGGTAAAATTAATTGTGATATTGATTTAAGGTCGGATCGCCCACCACTGTGTGTGTGTGTGTGTGTGTGTGTGTGTGTGTGTGTCATATGCCAGCTCAGGTGAGTTGAACTCTGACTAAAGCCTGAGGGGAGGAGGAGGAGGAGGAAGTGAGACAGAAACACAAAGAGAGAGAGAGAGAGAGAGAGAGAGAGAGATCTGTATTTAATCACTTATCTACAAAAGCAAAAAGGAAAATCTCAGACAAAAACACATACACTTTAGGTTCCTTATCTAGGAAGAAGAAGGAAAAGGGGAGGGAGGAGACAGAGAAAGAGAGAGATAGAGAGCAATATAACTAAAAGGGGGAAAATGGATATAGGTGTGATGAAGCTTTTTCTTGCTTAGGGTTTTTAAGGCTTTTATTTTTTCACTAGTTTGGTGGAAAGCTAGTTGGCCAAGGGGGGGAAAGGGGAAAAAAAAAAAACCCCCACCATGACTAAATACCATTAATGTCCCACCGTATAAGTGCATCTAAGGTCGTCTCTAGGGCAGGCAACGCAGTCATGCAAGTCAGTCATTTAGAAAACAATAAATCACAATTTTACGGTAAGTATTCCAATATTAGTACACAAAGGCAAAATTCTCGAGTGTGTAATTTCCTTGCTATAATTAAGAGGAAAATTAGGAAGTGTGTGCAACCCTGAATTACGCTACAATTTACATTTCAAAAATCTTTTTGGCTTAAAAGCGACACTTCCAACGCAGAGCCTATTTCAGATAATTACAGCTGTGCATTCAAGCACCATTCGGGAGAAGAGGAGGGGGAAAAAAAGGAAAAAAAAAAAAACTGATTCAACTAAATAGAGGCATTCACTAGCATCGTATGTAATTACCTTCGGTAATAACGGTGCCTAAAGCTATATAGGATTGTAGCAGTAGGCTTGAAATTAGCAAAAGATACAAGGAAAGGGATCCTTTAATTTTTTTTTTTTTTTCAGGGACATACTGTTTGATGATGTTAATTTAATTTAATAATGCTGGGCATAATAATAAATTCCATTTATAATGCATGCACGGAGCTTCGATTGAGTTAAATGAATATAAAAACTTTGATCAATTGAAGAGATTAAAAACAAATGACATTATTTGTCAGAGTTGCTATTCTAGTTGAGCCATTAGCTGATTACGTAACAGTTTAGATCTTCAAATTAAACTCTTGGACTTGTGGCTAATTTTAAGAAAAGTTTGCTGGCTCTGAGGATCAGTGAAATGGGGTCAGATGTCATGTTATTAACACGTTCCCTTTGGTCACTGGAGCAGTAAAAAAAAAAAATTATTTGTGTGTACTGTGGCAAATTCTAGCCACAGGTCTGTGTGTGAGAAGTTTGCATGTTCTCCCCGTGATTGGTGGGTTTCCCCCCGGTTTCCTCCCACAGTCCAAAGACATGCAGATAAGACAAGTTGGTATTTTCGATTTGCCTGTAGTGTGTGTCTGTGCGTGTGCTTGTGTGCCCTGCAATGCATTGGCACCGGATATACCAGGATATCCTTTGGGACCCTGAACAGAATAAGCTGTTAAGAAAATAAGTGAGTGCGTGAGTGAGTGAGTGAGTGAGAAATTATCAGTGCAACAAAATATTAGTATTAATAATAAAAGCACCCCAATAACTGCCTTCAGTGATGCTCAAATTGAATGAGCTGTGTGTGTAAGAGAGAAAGCACCTGTGGTAGTCCGGCAGAGATGGCAGCAGCTTCCACAGCAGTGCCGACAGGCAGAGGTTGTGTGTTCTCAGCGGTGCAGGTCAGCTGGTGTGTCAGCACTTCCTCCAGTGTGGGAAACTCCCGATAGCACGGGAAGCACATGTACACCGACGAGCTCTCCATGTCTGCTTACAAGAAGAACGCAAAGCATGGCGAACAATTTTTACAAAAAGTTCAACTCCGAGATGTACACTATATTGCCAAAATATTTTTCTCATCTGCCTTCACATGCATATAAACGGAGTAGCATTTAATTCTTAATCAATAGGGTTTAATATGATGTTGGCCCACCATTTACAGCTATAACACCTTCAACTCTTCTGGGAAGGCTTTCCACAAGCTTTAGGAGTGTGTTTATGGGAATGTTTGACTATACTTCCAGAAGCGCATTCGATACTGATGTTGGACAAGAAGGCCTGAGTTTGGTGTGGAACAACTTGACTGATCTTAACCGAATAAAACACCTTGGGGATGAATTAGAATGGAGACGGTGAGCCAGACCATAACAATTAAGAATTGGATGTTAATCAGGTTCATATGCATGTGAAGGCAGGAGAGCGATTACTTTTGCCAATAGAATGCATGTTGGTGAAGCTTAGTAGGAAATCTGAAATCAGATGATTGATCATGAAGCCCCTTATCTAAGTCTGGACTTGTGGACATCATTCACCTCACATTAAACTCGTTAGAAGTTTACTGGCTCTGAGGATCAGTGAAATGGGATCAAATGTCACGTTATTAACACGTCCCTAGGGGTCACTGAGTAGTAAAAAAAAAAAAATGATCATGATCAGTGAATAATGAATAATCGCTCCTTATTAAAATGTAGCAACATTTAATTATCTCATTCTGACACCTTATTAACACAAGGCCATGATAATTATCTCATCCTGTTGCCTTAATCATCTAGTTCAACACCTTACTAACCTGCGGCAAAGATTTAACTAAGATTTAAGTTCTCACACTACTGAGGCGTAACTACACATTAAGGATCTTGTTAGTATGTGTTAGGAATATATATATATATAAAACACATACTAACAAGATCCTTAATGTGTGTGTGTGTAAATACATACACATATATATA